>CAAKHD010005803.1:3050-13651 GCA_901007705.1 Fistularia tabacaria
ACCACCGCTTTCCCAGGGGCCCCCGGAGGGGGGGGGGCTTTTGTTTTTAGGGGGGGGGGGGGGGGGGGGGGGGGGGGGAGGGGGGGGGGGGGGGGGGGGGGGGGGGGGGGGGGGTCCAAGAGATGCGGCTCACTATTTTCCAGTTGTGTAGCCAGCTCAGCAGTCAGCCCACCCCCATCCATCCGCACGTCGCGGGCTCCTGCGGGCGGGGTGGGGATTATCCAGTGTGACAGCGTACAAATGAGCATTGAAGCGGGCGGCGCGCACATGAGCGAGTCACACTGACCCACACAGTCGAGCTCTTCACGCACACCCAGTTACGAGGGGGACGCTGGTGACGTGACCGCTCAGTGGGAGTCTTCGCTCTTCCACTTCCTGCCCGGGCCTTATCTTCCCCCATCCATCCATCCATCCATCCATCCATCCATCGCGATCTCTTGATTCTTCACCTCGTAGTTTTACCTTTTTCTGAGGTTTCTGTTAGTAGTTTTTTCTTTGTTTCTTTTCTGGTCCGTTTTACTGTTAAATGACCTCCCAAGTAGTTGCTGGTTTGAATAGTAAATTCTCACGGATTATGTAACTTGTAACGCGGGAGCTGAAATTTCTACTGTAATCTCTTTAGACTTTTAGCTCTCTTGACAAATTCCCGACTCAATTTCTTCCTATTTTATGCATTTGGTCAACACTTTCCTGCTCAATATTGCCTCCCTCCAGGGGTTTACTCACTTCTATTCATTTTTGCATTGAGAAGCCTCTGAATGTTATTTTAATAGTTTTATTAAAATGGAAAAAAAAAAGAAAAAAGATATTTGGTCATTTCTGATACTTTCTCAGTCATTTTTACTGTTACTAAGTAACTCTGGGTAATTTCTTGTTCATTCCATCATTGTTGCAAGAGGCTCCCGTTGTTTCTTTTAAGCTAAAACAACCAAACGCTGTCATTTTCTCTTCATTTATTGATTTACCTATTATGATATCTCACTTTATTCCTTGATCATTTTACACTCAATTCAGCAACTCTCCCATTTTGCAGCTGATTTTCATTTCATGCACATTACAATGAACCACAGGGCATTTTCTCACTTTCTTTTAAAACTCTTTTTTCATTAATTTTTAAATTTGGGGTTAACACACTGCAGATTTTAGGAGTGATTTCATTCTTTACATTTTTTTTTTCTTTTGGAGGGGGCAGGAACACTTTTAATACATTTTGTCATCAACACATCCATTACTCAGAACTCATGTGCAAAAATGTCCTCCGTGCAATCACCCATATCCATATCCAGTGCTAATATAGCATTAAGAGCCTGAAGCTATATATTAGATTTGTGCACACAACTATATATATATATATATATATATATATATATATATATATATATATATATATATACACACACACACACACACATACACATACATACATATACACATATATACACACAACTATATATTACCTACTGTATATACAACTATATATTAGATTTGTACACACTTTAATTTTTATATATTTTTATAAATTTTTTTTTATATTGATGCTTACATTGTTCTATTTCAAGCCCTTTGAGCTGCTTCAGTAAGAGAAAGCAAATTTCCCCTCAGGAATTAATAAAGTAAATCTGATTTTGCTGACCGGGTGTGTAAACACAATGGCAATACTGCAAAAAAAACTAGTTTGGATTGGGAGTTTTGGGGGATTTGTATGTGTGTATATATATATATATATATATATATATACACGTGTATATATACACGTTTTTTTTAAAATGGCAATACCGAGGCCCAACTTGTCAGAAGTCCACATTTGTGGCCCTGCTCGCTCAAGGGATGGGGGATTTATTTTGAAAGAATGAAATCCAATTGCTGCAAAGATGACTCTGCTGTCAGCCTCCAGGAGGTCCAGGCGGGGGGGGGAAACTTCGGGTAATGAGATTAATGGAAAAAGCACCTGCTAATGTCGGCCGGGCTGCACATCTTAACAAAAAAACAAAAACAAACAAACCAAAAAAAAAAAAACAATACAAGCGGCGGTGAAAGTGGCCGACCGGCTAATAGGGTGTCGTAGCAATGGTCGCGGCCGGCCGGTCGGTCGGTCGGTCGGTGTTGCCAGGGGAACGGGGAGCAAGGACGGCGGCGGCAGCGGCGGTTGTGGGTGTCGTTACCTCTCGCAGACCAGCACCACGTCGGCGTCGCTCCAGTGCTTGAACACGCTCGGCAGGATTCTCCGGAGGGCGAGGAACAGACCGGGGAAAACCACGGCGCCGCAAGCTAACACTTGCAACATCCTGCTCTTATTTTCTTTTGTCCTTCCCGAGTTGCCCGGAGACGTGGCCTCTCTCTCTCTCTCTCTCTCTCTCCCTCTCTCTCTCTCTCTCTCTCTCTCCCTCTCTCTCTCTGTCTCTCTCCCTCTTTTTTCTCCCTCCTTTTCTCTCTCACTCTCTCTCTCTCTTTCTTCCTTTCTTTCTCTCTTCCCTCCCCCCCCCACCCCACGCGTGTTTACGCGCGGCGGCGAGGCATGTCTGACGCGGCCGGGCTTCGGTGCGGTGTCGCCGGGGAGGGAGTCTAACCATCCGCCGCACGGACGCTCTGGTGCTCGGGGGCAGCGGCGGCGGCGGCGGCGGAGGCACCGCTGTCAAGCGAACGGTGACACGCAAACGGTTTCCGGTGACGACCCTTCAAAATAAAAGCGGGGTCTTGTCGATGGATTAGCAGAAGCGCTTCCGCCCCGGGGTGTCACATGATCGATGACGTGTCCTCAGTCCTCAGGGAGGCTCGTTGTTGCTCTTAGCAAAACAAATTACGACTAAAATAGTGTCTTATTATCAATGGTATCAGACTGTTAAACTCAGTTCGGCAATAACATCATAATATTTCAACTCATGATCCAACTTTTGGTCTGGTAACGTTTGTCTTAAACCTTAAACCCAATCTTATTTTATTTATTTTTATCTCTTTTTTTATGGCGCCTCCAGGATCATACAAATTCCTCCGGGGTCAATGAAGTATTTCATATTCTGATTGATCATTTAGCAGTATAATTTCCAGTGACGTGCGGTGAGGTTCATGGCTGGTGAGGCACTGACTTCATCGCAATCAGAATCAGTGGCTCCTCGCAGCCGTTTTGTGATCCCTCGGCACAAGGAACTATTAACATATATCCAGTTGTTGACAAAAAAAAAAGACACTGTACATTGGAAATGTAGTTCATATCGCAAAAATGTTTCAACATTTTAATAGCGGCATACAGAGGGACAGCAATACGGTCTTAGTGCAGAGCATGCTAGCAGTCAGCCGTCATTGCACAATCTACATTGAGACTGAACAATCCGCGGCCTCAACTCATGTCTCCTTGTGGGCTGTGAAAACCCAGCGATTTTGAAGAAAAAAACTATTTAACACTGGTGAAGTTAAATGAAAAATACCTTTATAGTGCCAATCACTGGGAAATATAACCACTTAATTCTTATTTTTCATTTTACATTTTTTTCTTTCCAAGATCGGCAAGTGAGGCACGGCCTCTCCTGCCTCCCCCGACTGCACGTCACGGTTAGTTTTTCATCATAGCAAATGCCGTGCTACAAATGACAACCAGATTGTCTGTGGAGGTTCTCAGTCATCCAGGTCATGGTGAATTTTTGTCGTCATCTTCTCGTCGTGGCAACTGGACTTGAATTTCTTCTCTTGAAGACGTTGCACCCGTCATTCAAGAGGCTTCTTCAATTCAGAACTAAAAACAAGAAGAATACACGACCAGTTTCTTTATCTCCATTCCTTCTACCAGTGCTGCGCACAGTTATTTTTTTCTTTCTAACATTCTCAATATTCTGTCTCTGTTACATATGCAAGTTTTTGTTCTAAAGTTGCAGTCCACTTTGCTCCTGAAACACCATCAATTTTCTTTGCCGTGGGAACCCCCCCCCCCGCAATTACTTTATCATGATTTTCATCCATTTAATGCAGCATTTGGAAATAAAAGGGACCAGGAAATAGACCATTTTGAGCAAATTAGAGTGTGACAAAAACTAAATTAATGAAATGAAAACATCCTTTTTGAAATGTGGTCTGACATTTTGATGGATTTGGAAAAGACGATTGAAATGAGCCCCGAGAAAGTGAGTGGTTTACAAATGATTCTCCTAAAACCAGTGATTTTGGCTGAATGGCCGACTGCATATTCCCAAGCTTTTCCTCCCATTGCCCTTGCCCTGAAAATCTTTTTTTTGTCGAGGCACCGAATGCCATCCTCCTGCCATCCTCTTAGCTCGACAGTCTCAAAGTATTATAGCCGCTTTATTATCTGTGTTATCAGTCAAATAATGCAATGCAATCGGAAAATCTTTTTTTTGGGGGGGGGGGGCTTCTGATTTATGATACAATTTCCGTTCGCTGTCTTACTTTGGTCGGGTTGTAAAAAACTGTAGAGGAATATGGGCGCTGGGGGAAAACTCTCAAGGGGATGGTTGAAACTAATCGTCTCAGGTGGAAAAAAACGAAGACTCAACTCCGGCCGTCTTTCGCTCCATGATGCAAGACAGAAGAAGAAGTAGATATCCAAGATGGTTAAAAATTAAAAGGAATTCCATTTTCAAAAGATAAGGCACGCCTCTTCTGTCCCGAATGCCCCTCTGTAACCAGGCCCTCTATCGGTCAAGTTTTGGTTTGATTTTTTTTTCCTGGGAAATGGAAACTTAAACATGTGGAGGAGGGTAAATAGATAAAGCAAATAAAAAAATAATAATTTTGCTCCCAAGCTATGAAACCCTTATGGACAAATGCAAGTGCACCATCACACTGGTTCACCATTCAAAAAGTAAAAGTACAGAATCTAAGCAAAATTAACATGAAAATTGCAATTATGTAGTGAAGTACGACCTTGTACTTATTGTACGATTATACTTTAAAGTCGTGTAAACTGCTTCAGACATTTTTTAGGTGTGATCTGAGGTGGACTTTTCTCAGCCAACGAAGACTCCTCATTCCTCTATTTCTGCATGGGGGAGCACAATAAAGTAACACGATGTCGTGAAATATAATGATGTTTAATAATAATATGATGCTCATGCTGGAGGGGGGGGGGATAAGCTGTAGAGAGTCAACCAATGACACCGCTTTTGATTCCTTGCCGCAGCAATCACGAGGCCTTTCCTTTGTTGTCGAAACGAAAGTACAGAAGCGGAATTTATTCCATGGGCAGCGGGCGATAAGACACATCTGATCCACGGCAGCGACCCGCTGATAGAAAGCAGCCGTTTCCATGAAAAGAAAACGGACCTGGGTTTGTGCATGTGTGAGGTCCGTGGAATCGATCAATCGATCGGATCTACTTTACCTGTGCTATATGTGGTACTTGAAAAAAAAAAGAAACATGTACTGCACATATTTGCGTGCATACACAAACACACACACACACACACACACATAAATATGTATATATAGTAATGTTACATGTCTGTGTGTTTAACTTAACATCAGTTTTAATGGGACGCAAAACAGAATTGTGGAATATGTTTGCTTTCTCTGAACATCTGTCCATTAGAGGACGGCGTCCACTCGCGCGCTGCTCCCTTACCAGAAACATGTTGGCAAGTTAAATATAACACAAAATAAGAAAAAAAAAACGTCAATAATAAGATACATTTTTAACATGTCATTTGTTCAATCGCAATAATCATTTGTTTCGATCATGTGAGTTTGTATTAACACTTTACATATATATATATATATATATATATATACTATTCATATATATGTTATGTTTGCCTCACGTTTTTAATGTGACGCAGCTCCCTAAAAGTTCAAAAATCCTCGTACTCTCAGACATTCATTAGGCGCTCTTATCGCCAGCAGAGATTTTGTTAATGTTCAGGGGTACTGAACAGTCAGCAAGCTACTAAAACCCCCATGTATGTTTTTTTTTTTCAGATTAGCCCTCGAAGTGAATACGCCATTGTTCTCCCACTTTAACAGCAGTTTCCTGCCAAAGCACACATGGATGAGATGGGCGGGTTAGGATGATCGGGAGTGATAAAAAAAGGCCATAAATGCAAGTGTCTGACACTGTGTGATCACCTGACGTGAAAAGGAGACTTGGCTGGCCACATCTCAGGTGAGTAACGTTCTTCAATCTCTTAAGAGGACAATAGGAAAAGCTAGACTTTGCCGGATGAATATTGCAGAATATTAATATTATATGATAAGAAGCTACATCAGCGTGAGCAAAGATCTATTTTCATTATATTCATAGTGAGCAAATTGATTGTAGAGTCCAGGACAAGGACAGACCTCCTATATCAGCATTTATAGGAGTGAGCGTCGGATAAGGCCGAATGAGGTCGTCGCTGCAGAACCACTCCCGCGTTCGTTGGTTTGTTTGTCTGTTTTTTTGAAACGGGACCAATGATCTTGATGCTCTTTGTGGTTCTGTGATTCCAGCTGGGACCATGAAGGTGAACCTGCTCCTCCTGACGCTCTGCCTTCTCGGCACAGGTAGAGGAAAAATAACAACATAATTAAAGATAATTAAAAAAAATGAATGGGAAAAAGCTGAAAAAAAGCTAGAAAAACAGTATCAATCTGAAAGTACCTGATGGTAAACTCTTCCTGCGTCAAAAATTATATCAGCAATTCCTTCTAAATTCTTTTTGTACTTTATAGAACCTTAATAGATTTTTTTTGACAGGACACCTTGTTTTGACAGACCTGTCTAAAAATACAAAAAAAAAAAAAGAAAAATCACGCGTATCAAATAACTGACAGCAGATTTATTGAGTTTTTTTTCAAGCGGGGTTTTGTCTCACCGGGGCGGGTTACGCTCTCCCACAACATTCGCCATTTCATGACTTGATGATGTAGATGTCGAATGTGAAATGTGTCATCTCAGATGCAAATGTTGTACAGTTACTACTATACAGAACAACAGGGTCAAAGGACAAGTTTGTCTGAATGTTTTCTCATCTGCATGAACTCGGCTGCTGTTCAAGCTCGATCGCCAAACTGATTTCCCTGTTCTAAATTCCTCTCTCTTTCGGCTGTCACTTTACCAGTGGTTGTCTGCAGAGCCGCATCCATTGCACCATCAGAGCTCAGAATAGACTCGATCTCCTCAAACCCCCCATCCAGCTCCGAGGCACCGGGACCGGACACCTCCTCAAAACCCCCATCCAGCTCCGAGGCACCGGGACCGGACACCTCTTCAAAACCCCCATCCAGCTCCGCGGCACCGGGACCGGACACCTCCTCAAAACCCCCATCCAGCTCCGCGGCACCGGGACCGGACACCTCCTCAAAACCCCCAGCTACTGACGGCACAACAGTGAAGGTGGACAATGCTTCAGAAGGGCTATCAGATGGCGCCATTGTCGGTATCACCTTCGGCACTCTCGCCGGTGTGGCAGCCATTGGTGAGTCCAAACATCGCATTTCAGCTGCGATTCTGATGGAGTCATACGATCAAAAGCCCTTTCTAGACCTGATTGCCAGCTGTAGGAATGAACATATTGATAAATATATATATAATGTAAAAAGTAGTATAACATATGTGTGTGTACATATATATATATATTATACAATATATGAATAATAATATTTATATTTTATATTATATATTATTATATATTATTGTGTATTATTTTATATTATAATCTTTATATTATCTAAAAATAATTATTATTATATATGTATACACACACATATAAATACATACACACGCACACATATATATACAGTACTATTTACACTGTATATTTATATACATATATAAACATATATATATAATATACAGCATTGAATGGAAAATGCAACTCTGAAATGTATGCACGAAATGGAAGTCTGCAAATCTGAAAATGACAAACACGGGTTCGGAGGGATTCTCCCTGACATAACAACAATTCATTTGTTTCCAAAACATTTGAAAACATTCATTTGTTTCCAATGCTGTGAACAAACATCCGAACAAAACGAAGACATCACCGTGCATTTTGGTTTCCAGGTGGCGGCATCTACGGCGGGCTGAAGTTTACCGGGAGGATCTGAGTGCCAGTCTCCCAGCAGATCCAACCCTAACCCTTGAACTGGAACATTTTAAAGAAACCTTTTTGTCTGAATTGCCCAAGACATGTAAAGTCAACTTGAGTTTTATTTTCTTTCTTTTTAAAAAAAGATGATATCTTGGGCGAGGAGGAAGACAAAAATGCACTCATTGCTTTGTGGGGTTTTATTTGACACCAGGTTAGGATTTAATCCTAAATTATCGGAAACATCCTACTGCTAAATATTCAACTGAATGACCAGTGTGCTCTAATGAAAATGAATATGCATGTCTTCGCTCAAATATTTTTATATTCTCCTGTAAAGTGGATTTTACTAAACAAAATAGTAATATAAGGATGTGTTTTTTTTTCATTTTTTTTTTTCAAGGAGTGTCATTCTATTATTGGTGATTTGAACAGATGGCGAATCAGATCAATGTAAACAGCCAGAGAAAGAATACACTGATCTGTGGCCTTTGTACCAGTCACTGACACTGAACCCTGATCGTTTGATGGATAAAGTTATAGCAACTGTCGGTTCTTTCTGTAATCATTTGGACTTTTGCAGCCGGTCTATTTTATGAGCTTTGGAGACGAGCGCTGGATCTTTTCAAAAAATGAAAATAAAAATTCAAAGTGCCTTTTTCACTGGCCTCCTCTGTTAGATAACGGCGGGTGACGTGTCGGGGTAAAGTCCACCTCCGCTCTAGATGTGATGTTGACTCGTTTTATGGCGGTTGTAAGATACTTGGCCTGTGGAACCAGATTTGGTGCGGGAGCGGAGGGGGGTGGTGGTGATCCCACCCATCGTAACTTTAAAAGCGACTTTTGGTGTTCCGGATTTCGCGCGCCGTTGTTCTTGGTGACGCCTGAACAATCGAAATGGGGCGCGGATCGTGAATGAACGAATCAAAAAGCGCGAGAAACCAAATACATTGAACGGAAACACCTCCGGCATCTGGCCGAGGCGCGGGTGTGACCCCCGGCGATCGTGAGGTCGGACCGTGCCGGGATCATTCCGGGTCGTGTCGTGTCGTGTCGCTCCAAAGCGGACTTCAGCCCCCGCGCCGCCGCTGCGTTTTCCCGGCGAGGGCCATCAACCGTGGAAATGTCAACACGGTGAGCGCTTTCAGCTGCTCCGCTAAAATTCTAGCGAGCAAATTACCGTCAGTACCCTGAGCTGTGTCATCAGTCCCATATGGTGTGCATGGGAGCAGGGAGGAGTGTGTGCCTGCATCTGTGTGTGTGTGTGTGTGTGTGTGTGTGTGTGTAGTGCACAAACATGAAAGTCTAATTAAGATATTTTTTCCCCGTTTCCCACTTGCCTAGTTTGACTGATCAAAATGGCAAATAGTTTGAATTGTAACTAAGCGGCTCCTTTTGAGAAAAACATAATCTGGCTCATTTAAAGTCAGAATTCTACCGGATCTGGATTTAATTTTATTCCTAAAGTGACACAAATACAATCGTTGTTATCTCTTTCATGAATATTAAAGCTATCAATGTATCCCTGCAGCGATTAGCATGTAACTGTTAGCGCTACTGCTAGTATGAGCATGAGATCATCAGTGCTTTTCCCTTCCAACCCTCATACCCCCTCTGTCTCCATCACCCTCTTCCCGTCTATCTCCTCTGCCGCTCTCTCTCCTCCTCGCCCTTTCTGACCCAGCTGGTCGAGGCGGAAGGCCGCCCACATTGAGTCGGGATCCGTCCGAGGTTCTTAAAAAGCCAATAAAAAAAGAAAAAGAGGAAAACCTGACTCGACTTTGCACGCAAGGTTGGGGTTTTTGTCGGGTTCGCCTCGGGGGCGGAGTTTGGTTGGGTTGATGTCAGAAAGGAGGACGATTCCATTTCTTCCCGGTTAAAGTGTGTAAAAATAACACAAGCAGGCTTAACGCCGCTGTTTTTTGTTTGTTTGTTTGTCACGACCCTGAGGTCGGTTGTCAGATTTTATTCCCATTTCTATTTTAACCCCTACCCGGATCGATCTTTGGAAATCTGCAACGGCCTCATAGCCCGTCGGCTGATGCCGGTAGCTGTGCTCTTTGGCCATGGCAACCCCTTCCAGAAGCCGCTGATGTCTGAATACAACCGGCACGATATAATCGCTTGCATTTAATCGATCTAAATGATCTAAAAAGGTGCCGGATGAGAGTTTTAGGAGCCTTTTTTGCCGAATTTTCTCATTCCGCCATGGAATGATCTTCTACCCGACGTGCACCATTATTATTTCTGTTATGAATATTAAGGCTATTAATTATTATCGCAGCCATGTCCATATAACCGTCAGTGCTGCTGGTGTTAGAAGTGAGACATTATTTGAGATTATTTCTATCTGCTCTGAACGGTCAAGGCAGAAGGCCGCCTGCACTGGGCTGGGTGTCTCTGTCCGAGGCGCCGCCGTCACCAAGTACTTGCTCATAGGGGAAAGTCGTTTTTTTTTTTTTTTTTTTTTTTAAATAAACTAAAGATTGTGATATGAAGTGATTTCCCTTTATATTAATCCGATTTGGATTGACTGTCTACCCCCTGGCTACCCCAGCCCGGCACCAAATGCCACACCTGCTCCGATGA
>CAAKHD010005803.1:16154-28654 GCA_901007705.1 Fistularia tabacaria
CCACCCCATCCCTACCCCTCCCCCTACCCCCCGCCCCCCCCCCAGCCCTCCCCCTAGCCCCCACCCAACCCCGCTCCCTCACCCTAACCCTAACCCCTAACCCCTAACCCTAACCCTCACCCTAACCCTAACCCTAACCCTAACCCTAACCCTAACAAAAATAAATAAATATAAAAATTAAATATAAAAAAAAATAAAAAAAAAAAAAAAAAAAAAAAAAAAAAAAAAAAAAAAAAACAAAAAAAAAAAAAAAAAAAAAAAAAAAAAAAAAAAAAAAAAAAAAAAAAAAAAAAAAAGAGCTCCAGGCTCAGGAACCAGCTGAATACACTGTGCCTATTCTTGACACACACACACACACACACACACACACACACACACACACACACACACACACACACACACACATCAACACGGATATGGTCAGGATAAAGACTAACTAAGAGTAGAACCAGCTCAGATCCTGAGTCTTCAATGTCTGATTGAGGTCCAATTAAAAGAGCCATTCTCAGAGGAGGAAGATTCTGTATAATGTCGACTTCGGATGTCTTCTAGGTGCGATTCAGTCGTGCGTTAAAAACACATTTATTCTGGTTAAATAGTAAAGAAATAGTAATACCACGGCTGTTACCTGCAGGGACAGTTTAAACAGAGAAATCAGACACCAAACACCAATATGTCTCTCTGTCAATTTTATTTATCTAACCTCTTGCAGCCCCGCGTCCTCGTATGAGGCCATTCACTTTTTATGGCATAAGTTTTTCATTGGCGATTTGATCGTCTTGCAAAGGAAGCGCGACTTTCCCACAACGCGGTAGATGTAAATCCCCGATTTCAATTTGTTGCTTATTTGGAATATGACTGCTTTCCAGCGTCAGACAGTAAAGTTTTCACTTTGGAGGAATAAACTTGGCGCCCTGGAGGAGCTACTTCACATCCAAAAACAGACATTTGTCTTTTTTTTTTTTTTTTTTTTTACAAATATATGATTTCACTCATTTCTCAAAGCTAAGAAGAATGAAAACTGCCTCACAAACATAATCTCGGATCTTGGGAGGTTAAAGGTGTTGCATTTTTAAAAGGCAGCGAGAGATAAGTGTATTTTCCCATCGCTTTCCTGTCCACGTACTTTAAATTCCTCGCGCAACCGATAAATACTGTACAAAAAAACAAAACAAAACCAAAAGACCTCTTTAACCATAAGGCTCCATTCGTTGGTGTCCCAGGCGGGAAGTTGCGAGCGGAACTCGGGATGTATGCAGTCCACACTCAAGGTGCAACAGAAACAAAACAAATAACGATTCAATTCCAGGTTGAGGAGCAGCAGCAGCAGGATGTCTCAAACGCCTTCATCTCCGGAGAAAATCCAAGTATCGTCATCCCGAAGGGGTTATCCGGTTTTGAGGCCCAGATGGGTTTTCATGCCCCCCCCCCCCCCCCGCCCCCGAAAAACAAACAAGGAAAAAAAAAAAAAGTACCTGAATGCACGCGCAAGTCTGTAGGTGTAATTACAGGTGTGTCCACTAGAGGGAGCTCTCCGACCCTAGTTCTCCTGCTCCGGTTGGATGCTAGGAAGAGCGCTCGTAGAAGAGGATGTAGGCGCTGCTGCTGCGAACCTGGCTGGCTGATATGGGGCTCACCCTGCGGGGAAAACATACAACGTACAGCAATTAATGTGACGTACACGGTGTTCTGTGCATACATAATAATAATAATAATTATGCTAATCATTGATACGATGGACATGATATCTAACCATATAAGAGTTGGCCGAAAATTTGGAGGGCAAATTATCTGAAAAAGAACTCTCAAAAAGTAATTAACCTCAAGATAAAAAAAAAAAAATAGATACAAAGAACCTTGCATTTACAAATTAATCACCATAAAACCTGTAAGTCATGATATGAAAATTACAAAGTGAGAACAGTGAGAATATAATGATTATCAAGGGAGTAACAGTGTACTGCTGTGACGTAGTATTGTCTTATTTAAAATAGAATAGGTAAATTCTCATGGTTTTTTTTTTTTATTTTAAATAAAAAAAATACAAACATTAATAAAAGTTAATGAAATGACTCGAGCTCTCGGGGAAAAAAAAAGGGACTCAGTACCTGGAGTCGTTGTAGTTGTACCACTCGTCCAGAGCTGCGTTCCTGCAGAAGGCGGTGTAGTGACCCCCCGACGTGTTCCCCAGGTGGTTGGACACGGCGTACAGGTTGTACACAGCTCGCTCTGCGGGAGGGACAATAAACTGGGTGAGACGACGACAAATTTCTAGGAGACTTATAATAGAAAACATTCATTGTGATGTGAACAAAAAAAAATCACAATAAACGTGTGTAGATATAGGATGAAAACAAGGACAGAAGAGGATGGAAAGAGTAGGAACTTTTGTCAGATCTTATCCAGGAACTTTGTGCAGTTCCTAAAACCTTGTCAGGGACTAGAGCTTTTCTTGGTGCAGTTGGACAGCATGGAAACCAGCGACCATGGACCCCGGTTCCTAGAACCAATTTAGCTCCTATTTCGAGGCAGGGTCTTTTTTATGGTTCCATTGGAACTCGTTTGATGTACGTGCTTGGTGATCGGTGGAGCTCATAAGCCACGCCCATTACCAGATACTTCCTTTGGGTCACGGGACGGCATTTTTAAAATCTAATGTGGTCACTGGTGTGTGGTGTGTGAAAACCCAGCGGGAAACGGAGCGACGAAGACCCTCTCATTCACAGGTCATACGGGTACATACAATCACGGAAGCTCCCATTCAAAATAATAATTCATCATGTTTCAAAATAGTTAATCAATAAATGGACATTTTGAATTTTGCCAAATCGGGAAATGTGTGAAATAAAGGTTTATTTACCAATACTAAAAATACACACATACACACACACACACACGCACCGTTGCTGTCAGAAGAGAACTCCCGCAGGTCCAGGTCCTTCAGAGGAAAGTCCACGAAGGCGGACAGCTTGCTGCTGCGGACGTTGGAGTTTGAGAAACGTTTCAGGTCTGAGAGGAGGCGAGTTGAGGGGGAAACACTGGAGAGAATCTGTGAAGTTGCAAATCGTTTTTTCCATTTTTTTAAGCCATTATTAATACTATCATTACTTTTTCTGTCTGCACATTAGTATTTTTTCATGAAGAACATATCATTTATTTCATTCATGGATATAGATTAAAAAAAAAATAAGTTTGATTTTTTTTCACCGATTTACTCATCATGTTGTTTGACAAGTCCCCTTGATTTCTTGCAAAAGCAAAAAAAAATAGCAGGCTGGCCGAATCAGGCACAAATTACCCACTCCAAAAAATGTATTTATTTTCTTGTAATGAGCCTCATTACGCAATTTTGCAGGTTCAGAGGGGGGGGTGGCTTGATCTCCTGATCTCGTCAGCTGTCAATCATTGTTATTCTTTTATGAATATGCTATCATCGCATAATTTCAGCTATTAGCGTGTAGCTGCTAGTGCAACTGGCTCTTTCTCAAACACGCAGAAACAGGTCGAATTGAAGAAACCCTTTAAAAGCTGCATTCGGCAGGAGTCCGATTCCACGCCGACGGGCGGAAAGTGGCGGTGAAAAGGATACGGAGGACGAGAATACGGGGGAACTTCTGGACGCTGAAGCGCTTGGTGCATTTCCTCCTGGCGTCACATCGGGTGCACATCTGAGTCAGATGGAAAGAGAGTTGGTGAGCTGTTCATCAGGGTTAAAGGCCCGCAGAGGCAGGAAGCCCTTCTCACCGGCTGCTCGTCTCCGTCCAGCACGTCCTCCTTCGTGAACGCCCGCAGACAGTCTTTGAGCGTCACGCTGCCCGACGTCGACTGCGGAATCAATCGGATCGATAGACTACTCAGAAATCACATTTTCAGAAGAAAATTATATCCGATAAACCAACTTGGTAAATCCGCAAATCAACGGAAACTTAAGGAAAACGTTAAAATCCGATCGAATGATTTACCTACAGAAAATCAGAATGTCTGACTCTAATGAAACTGCTTTTTGCAATGAAACAATTGATGAGAATCTCGTATTTAAAAACTGCGGTAAACATTTGTCAACTTGAAATCTTGTTGGAGATTGGTAATTTGAATGACAAAAATAAATAAATATGTAAATATATGTATGTGTATATATTATGCGCTGAGCAGTGCATTACTGTGCTGCCAATTATGAAAATATAATCATTAAAAAAAAAATCATATTTTGCTAATTTTTACATTATCTTTCATATTTTTAATTTAATTGCAATGTTTGTTCCACTGCCATGTTTGCGGTCCGTTGACGGGGAACAAATTGTCCAGGGTGTAATCCCGGCTATGACCAGCAGAGGGCGCAGCTGCGGGGAAGTGTGCTCTCACCTGATCTATGGGGATGGAAAGATCCCAGAAAGGGTCGAAGACGGTGGATCGGAAGCCGCAGACGCTGCAGGTCAAAGAGCTCCTCAGCTGCCCGACGAAAAGATCTGCAGAAAGACAAACGACGGGCGGGGAGTTAAACGACGGGTCTTCGCAAGTCCTCGATGAAAGGTCAAAGGTCACGCACCGACTACTTTGCTGTCATCCCGTTCTAAATACATGCTCCACATCCGCTGGCCCTTTTCGTCTTCCCTGCAAAGCAAAGAATAAAAAAACGATGTTGCTTTCATTTCCATTATTTTTTGTATCGTTGTATTTTTATTTTAAAGCGTGAATTCAACTGATTTTTGGAAAAAGAGAATTTTTTTTTACCCAAATATGAAACAAAAACTGCATTCCAAAAAACAATTTTATTTTATTTTTTTATGATTACATGATGTATCCTTTTTTTTCACTGATAATTACCCATCATATATATTTATAACTACTCATCGGGCGGAGCAGGGGGAGCTTCTATCAGGCTCAAAGGTGACGCAGCAACTTACGGCAGGTGGTCAAAGTCCTCGGACGTGGGCGGGAGTCGAACCGTCACCCTGTTCACCTCGTTGTGGAGACCGTCCAGGAGGAAGCGCAGGAACTCCTGAGCGTCCTGCTGACTGACCACACACACACACACACACACACACACACTGTGATTATTTGACACCAGAGTGCATCCCCTTTCCCTCTAGCGATCAGTTCATGGACTGAAATAGAATTTGACTGGAACTCGAATTGGATTTATTTGATTTAAGGTACTACGCATAAATCGCCATTTATTTTCTTCTTTGTTTCTCAGTGTGTGTGTGAGTGTGTGTGGTGGGGGGGCTCCTTCAGTATTTGCTGTTTGCTATATTCATGTATATGTTACAATTTATTTTTAACCAAAACCTGGTATGCAATATTCAATCAACTGACAACTTTCAATTCAATTCCCTCATATAATTTTCTAAATAACATTTCTTTCTGAATTGCTTACATTTTCTTTAATGATCTCAATTTTATGATTTTTCTGCATTCAAATTTATTTGTCCTACTTTCCGGGGAAAATGTTTTTTTTTTGCTGCCATTCTTATAAATTCCCAAGTTTTCAATTTCATCAATTTTAAAAGGGTATAAGTTAATGGTTGGGTCATTGTATTTATTTTCTTGATAAGAAAATGCTGACAGATCAGAATTTTTTATTTTGTACTTTCTAAAGATATCATAGTCAAGTAGATAGTTAGGACCTAAATAAAAAATCTAATCAACAAGGGAAAAAAGACGACTTGACAAAATAAATAATGATAAAAAAATATTTATCCGAAAATGAGAAATCCTTGAAATCAGGTAGTTCACTGGCAAGTATTTGTCCGTTTTGTCGGCTTCAATAAAGATCTGCGAGGCGGAGACTGACTTGCATCCGGAGAATTTGGGGGCGTAGCTCTGGATCTGACTCTTGAAGTCCGACGGACTGATGGTGTCATGATTGACGGACGTCCAGAGGCCCTGGGTCACTTTGGCGAACTCTGAGGGACGAGAAGAAACCAAGTCACGCTGATCAAAGAAAAACACAGTCTCTTAATTCGTTGCCCTTTTTATAACAATAAAAAAGGTCAGAAACCCAAACAAAATATACAGTAGCATTCAGTCATTATCTGTTTTCGCTTATCCTGAAGTCATGGTTGCAGGGCTGCATATAGAGACATACAAGCATTCACTCCCTCAGTCACCCTGTCGTTTACACGTGATTTAGAGATATGACCATTTAGTCTTTTTTACATTTCATATACGGCAGAACCTCGGCTTACGAACGCCCCTAATTACAAACAAATCGTCCAATGAACAGAGGTTCAAGGCGAACAAGCCTTTTTGCACAAACAAACAAACAAACAACCTCATGGGCTTTCGACGTTGTGGCATTGTAGCGTAAGCGTAAGCGTCAGTCGTGCATGCTACTCCGCGTTGTTTAAATCATTCATCGTTTTGTTCTACTGTTATCATGCTTTTTTTGTGCTTTCTCCAGTAAGCTAGCCCTCAATATGGCTCCCAAAAAGGTGAAAAGCTAGTGGTGTTCAAAAGAAGTTAAGAATTTCAGTCAATCTGAGGAATGAAATAATAGCTAAACCCGAGAGCAGTGTTTGTGTTACAGATCTCGCCGATTGCTACAGCATGGCTAATTCAACCATCTGTACAATCCTGAAGACGGGCGGCGGGGCTAAAGGGGTGACTACGTTGACAAAGCAAATTTAATGTTAGTTTGGACAAATGAAAACGCTTGGTGGAGATAGCTTTAGCATTAGCTTCAGCTCATATGCAAGAAGGCTTTACTTTGGGGAATTTAGCGAAGGAAATGGCGAAGGAAACGCTTATTACAAGTGCTACGAAACAAACACAGCAATGATTAAGGTGAGCTTTAATTCCTCTCCTTATTTTCCCCACAAATAAACCCACTGTAAAGTTTCTAAAGAGTGCAGTGTTTTTTGGGGCTGGAGAACGTATCGATGGGTCAATTGATTTCAATGGAAAAAACATTGATTTGGTTCGCGAACATTTGGGTTTGCGATCAAAATTCAAAAAGCAAATTCAATTCGTAAGACGAGGTTCTACAAGCGTTCGCTCTCTCATTCACTCTCGGGGCAAGTCGGGGTTTCAAGTGAACCCACTGCGTGTTTTTTGACATATTAAGCATTCGCTCTGTCATTCGCATGTCAGGGGAATTCTATGGTGGGTCTCCAATGAACCTACAGAGAGTTTTTGGGACTGCGGGAGGAAACCGGAAAACCTCCGCACAGAAAAGCCCCCCTGTCTGAAATCGAACCGCCAACCTCGTTGCTCGGAGCCAAACGAGAAGCTTCGTAGCTTCATAACGTGTTGAATCATTGTTTAGGAAAAAGATGACCTGTTTTTTTTTTTAATGGGTCAAGTGACCTGTTCTACTCATGAAATGATTTTATGGCCTTTTAAGTTGCTTTTTTTAATGGGTGAGTGGATTAAGGGTCAAAGTCCAGAGGGTGTAAAATTTAAAGCCTTAAATAAAAACCCGGACGTCAGAAGTCCTTGGGGGGGGGGGATGGATGACATGAACGCACCTTCGGTCAGCGCCGTCCGGCTGCTGGAGTTGTTGTTGAGGTCCATGCGGTGGATGCTCCTCAGGCAGTAGTCCCTCAGCTCAGGCGTGTTGCTCAGACACTGGAGGATGGAGTTCATGAAACACTGAGGACGCAGAGACAGAGGGGTTGAAGTCGTTGCTGGGGTCCAAAGGGCGAGAACGACAAGAAAAAAAAAAAGAGGGGAAAAAAAATAGGAAAGAGAAGAGAAGAGGAGCTCACGGTGTTTCCCAGGTTCTTCAGGCCCACCAGGCCTTGAGGACTCTGCTTCTGTTCCCAGAGAGAAAAACAGGTTTCAGTCTAGTGACACTTTTCTGCACAAAGTACGCAAAGTAAGGATCAACCGCAGGGGATCGCAGGCTTTCCAACTCTAAAACAATAAACGCCACATGTTTTTCACTCAGATACACATAAATCAGCAGCACCTTTATTGTATGAAATGTGCAAGTAGAAAGACCAACATTATTAACAAATTAACCTAAATTGAATGACTTATTAACTGAACTTAATGCCGTTACTAACATCCCCAGCATATTTTAAGCAAATAAACTGCGATACCTTTTTTTTTCCTTTTAACAGACAAAAACAGAATAAATCAGAATCAGAGAGTCATCTGTTTGGAATCGGTGAGAAATTAGCTAATCAGGTGGCGCGGTGTTTAGCGTCTCAAGCTAAACAGCTAGATGGTCCCTGGTTCAATTCCGACGGGGGGGGGGATCTTTCTTTTTGGAGTCTCCATGTTCTTCCATGTGGGCTTCCTCCGACAGTCCGAAAACATGCAGTGGGTTCATTTGAGACCCTAAAATGCCCAGACATGTGAATGACAGGGGGAATGGTTGTATGTCTTTATAAGTGGCCCTGTGATGGATCCAGGGTGAATCCCCGTCTCTCGCCCAATGACAGCAGGGACAGGCTCCACCCCTATCCCATCATGATCCTGACTGCAGGATAAGGGGCGTTGAAAATGAGTGGATGAACTCGCTGATCATTTTGAAAGAGGCGAGAAACTGACATAAAAA
The DNA here is from genome assembly GCA_901007705.1 of Fistularia tabacaria. Classification (NCBI taxonomy): domain Eukaryota; kingdom Metazoa; phylum Chordata; class Actinopteri; order Syngnathiformes; family Fistulariidae; genus Fistularia; species Fistularia tabacaria. Next base: position 24,661 of record CAAKHD010005803.1, read on the forward strand.
TAAATAAATGGAATGATATATATATATATATATATGATATATGATATGATTATCTCATAATTTCCAACTAATTCTTTCAAATTAGCGGGTAAATAAATAAATAAATAGCTTCTCATAGTCAGCATATTTCCCCTAAGATAGCAATAAATGATCGCAAAATCAACAAGTAAGGCGACATTTTCGTACAATATAAAATCAACAAGGATATTTTCATTTCATCAAATAATCCAATTTTTACACAATGAACATAATACATAAAATACCTTTGTCATGCAGTTTTTTCATTTATCAAACATATGCTTGCCAGTATGGAGTTTATCAAGGAAGGTATCAAGATATTACCATCATGGGAAAATTACGAAAAAGTATGAACACAATATTAAAAAGATCTCCTGGTTCCGGCTTGTTACTGACTGCAGACGAGTTGATGTGAACAGCGCTTATAAAGTTGGCCGTCATTTGTGCTGACATCGGCGAACGCGCAACACACCGTTGTGCAACTGACTAAGTAACCAACTCTCTACTTAAGCGAAGTAACACAGTAACTCGATGACTGGAGAAGGTTCCGGCTCATTGAGCCCGAGGGGCCGACGGGCTCCACGTTGAAACTGTCTTGTATAATAAAGACAATCCACATTGTCTGAACCTGGATTTCTTCACCGTTCCCTTGGGTTTGGAATTAAGTGCTACTTTTTTGGCGTGACAAGCTTTTAAAAAACAATTTATCACCAAAAAGTTCACCAATCGGAAGCTTGATGATTTTCAATCCCTATGATCCTCTTGTCTGCATGCCGAAGTGCCCTTTGGTCAAAGAAGTAGCACCTGATGGACTGGTTAGCACCTGCGTAAAGCACCTTGTTAACACTTGACTGCATTCACCCGTTCACACACCGAAGCAATTCCAAGGTGCTAAACACACCATCTGGAGCAACGTCGGGGTTCGGTTTCCTGGCCGAGGACACTTCCACATGCAGACAGGAGGTACCGGGAATTGAACCCCCAATCTTCTGATTGGAGGAATTCTCTGCTTTACCTACTGAGCCACAGCCACCCACGGGTTACTTGGAGAAAAAATGTTCATTTTTTCATGATCTAGACCGCTTATCCTGCACTCTGGGGTTGCGGGTAGCTTATCCAAGCTATCGTTGGGCAAGAGGCGGGGCTCACCGTGGACCGGTTGTCAGTCAACCCAAGCAGACGCGGGGGAGAACATGGATACTCCGCAAAGAAAAGCCCCCCGTCGGAATCAAACCAGGCACCTCTGGACATCAGGAATGCGAAACGCGAGCTTGTGCCGCCCCCGATGATCAAAATCAAAATAAATGTCTGTGTTTCATGTCTCAGTGGCGGTTCGAGGCAAGCAGATGGTTTGGAACGCCCTGCCGTTCTGCTGCCAGCCCGTCCAAGAACGTAGCAACTGATGCATTTATAGAAGCACTGTGATGAAGAGAAATTGCCTGCACCATTCCTAAAAAAAAATAGTAAGTAATAAAGGCTTTTTTTCTTTTCTGTGCAATCAAAAGATTTCACTGAACTGTACAAAAAAACCAACTCTGCTGCGACTCTGTCATGCCGTCAAATGTCTGTCATCTTTTCACCTTACCAGTAGTTTGTATCTGCGTGCACTTTATACCGAATACTTTATACCTTGTGGTTTACTGTTTAATGTAATAGTGCACTTTACTGTTTATTTGCACTCTATTATTATTATTTTGTGCATTTCATGTCCCTGTGGTATTGTGAGAAGTGTCTTCTTTATTCCCCTGTATGTCCAGTACAAGCAGAGAAATTGTAAATCAAGCTGACTTTTGACTTCTTTTGAGTTAATGGGTGCATAGAACTTAGTGTAAAGCAAGTGAATGAATGACTAAATAGATAGATAAAAACCGTAAAATAAAAGTACTTCATGGATTACATTACACAATAGTTTAATAAATAATAGATGAATCAATGAATTGCTATTACAAGTAACACCGACTATAGATTACAGTTGAATGAATAGTTAATCATAGACCAAATATACACTGGTTTTAACACTCACATCTATTGATCCTCTATCAGACTTTATAATGTCAGCTAGAACAATGGACCTCGAGGGAAAGGAATTGATTGACCTCAATAAAATTGGCCCGTTAGTTCAGACGCTGCAATCCTTCCCTGTGCTGTAACATCTCCGACCGGGTTGAGGTGTTAGTCTATGACAGCAGACCCCCGCATGAGGACACGGCGCTTCTGCAGGCATCGTGATAATGTTGGCACGGCGTTCCAAATGATAACGCGTTCTTTATCAGCAGCATTCCTTGGTGTTACGCAAGTGGCATAAAGAAAGAGATCCCAGAGGTCAGATGGGTGCAAGGATGGCAGCCGCCCATTTTAGACGTGGCAACTTCAAAAAATGAATACAGTTCCGCAACAAAATTGACACACATCAGATCCATACACATTAGTAAAATATCTTTTTGAAAACGATCTAAAAAAACAACAACAAATGTAAAACAAACAAACAAAACTACAACAAATTTAATTTCAACTACTTTCTTGTGTATCGGAAGAATTATGGCCAAAATAGGAGAGATGTATAGCAGCGTGTCATCGGCATATTGGCAGATGTTTTCTTTGTTTTGCAGAGGAATCACTGTGTTACAGTTACACACGTGCAACTGTTGCATTGGTACATTTTCTTAATAATTGCCAAATTTTGAATTGAATATTTTTACTGAAGAATTTCTGAGAGGCAGTCCACTGTATTCTAACAACTATTTGAATTTCAAGTTTTTGTGACCTGATGCTTTCTTCACCTTCCGTCACAATTTAAATGTAAATTCAACTTATTCTCACTTCATGTCGATATAACTATTTCTATTTTATATTTATATCACAATTCATTTCTCTTCGGGTATTTTTTCTCAAAAACTTTTATAACATCTTGCCAGATGTGGATAATAAGCTTTTTATAGTCCAATTCTTCAAAGTTCTCCTTTTTTAAAAAACGATTTCCATATGATTTTTTTGGATTATCTCTTGTTAGACTTTTTTTTTTTTACTTCAAATGTTTCTCTTTTTTTACCTCAAACGTTTCAGCAATATTATAAGATGACTAATAGGTTTTCAAATATTTCTGCTATCGACTGAGCTCAATGTGCCCAAAATGATTGAGGACATCACTGAAGCATTTTTATTATTTTACAAAATCAAAGTATCACGGTACATGTCATACATGAATCCATCTTTGAGCACTCTGATAATTAACAAGTCTATTGAAATGCGAATTACTCCAGATGAAACATTTAATAAAATATGGTTATTATTATTTGATTATTATTATTATTGAGCACAGATTTGTAAACTATGCCTCCCTGATGCCCTCCACAATTGTCTAAAAACATTGAGGTGAGAGTTTTACTTTTGCTTTGAACGTGCAGAACTTATCAATCTGGCTACCTCACTAATTGTACGTCTCCAAATGTGTCGAATACACAGTTTGCAAAGTCTTACACATGGACGTTGTTGCATAACCTTGAAAAAAAAAAAAAAATGTATAAAATATAATCATATAATAATCAACTGGATTAATGAAGGACAATGTTCATATGGATTGCATTCATTTTAAGAATATTGCAAAAAAAAATTGTTCATGTTAGTTGGTTCGTGCGTTAATGCCGAATTGAAATAACCACATGCACAGAAACTAGGTACCTGTGGCTATTCCATGTGCGCGTTTGTTGATGGTTGGTACTTTTTCCAAAGAAGTGCATGAAATAGAAATATTTTTAGAGATAGATAGAAAAAAAAAAATCAATGTTTTGCCCTTTAGTAATGCACATTGTTGCTAAAGCGCTGAAAACAGGTGACGACATATCCTTTAGGATTTTTTTAATGACCATAATAACCCAGAAGTTTCCCGATTGACATAAAGTTCAGTAAAAAGTAAAATTTTGACAACTTGACATGAACTTTGAACGCGGCTCTTTTTTCTCCCATGCTCCCTGAAGGC
>CAAKHD010005803.1:31154-38341 GCA_901007705.1 Fistularia tabacaria
AGAATTCGATATATATAAAATTAGCAGCACCGACATATGTGTATACGGCACTTCACACAAGCACACACCACACACACATATTCATCTTAATACAAATATGAATGTTTTAAAAGATTCATGAATGAATATACAGCATTTATGTGCACAGTTGTATGTGTGTATACATGCATATACATGTATACATATGTTCCTGTATATATATGTATTATTTATTTATTTATTTATCTAAAAAAGTAAACAACTAGTTTAACGTGAACTACGAGTTGAGGCTAAGATTATAAAACGTGCATGTAGAATAAATCTATCTAGCTATATATACACATACATAAATACACATATACATATACATATACATATACATATACGCATAGATGATCTCAAATGGATCACTTGGGTTTGAAAAGTTTCCTTTTGGTTAACAAGCCGGTGTCACATATATTTGGGTTTGGGTGTCGTTACATAACATCCGTTATGCTGTCGTTACACTTCATTTTTCTTTTCCCTGCGTTAATCTTTGACCAGCTTTTGTCAGATGAGGAATCTATAAGTTGTTGACCTTCCGCTTCAGCCATCTTTGTTATGGTGTTCTACCTCGTTATCCATTTGTTTTCTTTTTAGTTTATTTATTCAACGGAAGGAATATCTTGTTCAATTTGAGCTTACACCTGAAACGAGGTGATGACTTAGATCGCTAAAAATGGTTTTTATTTTATTTATTTGTTTTCATCCAACTAGTTTTGCACTCTGGACAGGTTCCATCCAACTCCACTGTATCTCAGATACCAACAAAACCAAACCAAACAAAAAGATGGGCAGAAAGCAAAAACGGACACATTATGTCACCTAACTGTTGGACAATAAGATTCAATACTTAGCCTTGTGACAGAGCTGACAAGTTTTATCAATCGCCGCTGCAACGACCTGATAATAACGACGTTAGCAGGGATGACGCCCCGGTACGTCCAACGGTGCTATTCTTCTTCTTCTTCTTTTCCTTTCGGCTTTTCCCTTTCAGGTGTCGCCACAGCGAATCAACCTCCTCCATCTAAACCCTATTCTCTGGATCCTCCTCCTCTCACACCAACTACCTTCATATCTTCTCTCACTACGTCCATCAATTCTCTCTTCGGTCTTCCTCTAGACCTCCTGCCTGGCATCTCCCATTCCAGCATCCATCTACCAATATAGTCCCTATCCCTCCTCTGTACATGACTCAACCATCTCAGTCTGGCTCCTCTGACCTTCTCTCCAAAACATCTAACATGAGCTGTCCCCCTGATGGACTCATTTCTGATCTTATCCATCTTGGTCACTCCCAAAGAGAACCTCAACATCTTCATCTCTGCTACCTCCAGCTCTGCCTCCTGTCTTTTGTTCAGAGTCACTGTCTCCAAACCATACAGCATCTCTGGTCTCACCACTGTTTTGTAAACCTTTCTTTCATTCTAGAGGAAATTCTTCTATCACAAAGAACCCCTGAAAGTTTTCTCCACCCATTCCAACCTGCTTGAACCCGTTTCTTTAACTTTTCTCCACACTCTCCGTTGCTCTGGACCGTTGACCCTAAGTACCTGAAATCCTCCAACTTCTTGATCTCCACTCCCTGTAGCCTCACCGTTCCACCCGGGTTCTTCTCTTTTACACACATATATTCTGTCTTGCTGCGACTAACCTTCATTCCTCTCCTTTCCAGAGCAAACCTCCACCTCTCAAGATGTTCCTCAACCTGTTCCCTGCTCTCACTGCAGATCACAATGTCATCTGCAAACGTCATGGTCCATGAAGATTCCTGTCTAACCTCATCTGTCAGCCTGTCCATCACCACTGCAAACAAGAGGGGGCTCAGAGCCGATCCCTGATGAAGACCCACCCCCACCTTGAACTTCTCTGTTTCACCTACAGCACCCCTCACCACTGTCTCACAACCAGCATACATGTCCTGGACCAGTCCAACGGTGCTATTAACAATCATTTTTATTAACAAATGATGGCAATAAACCAACCAAGTTCAACCAAGTCTACAAAAAAAAATCACAATAGCTTTGTGGGTTCATGACTATTCCATCTATTATTAAAAGTCAAAAAAGAAAACAGCTTTTTTGTTACTTGTTCATTGAAAAAAATATGTCTTTGAAAACATTTTCCAAACTTTTCTTGGAAACAAACTACAGGACTTTAGTTTTGCTGTGCATTTCTTGACACAGCTCTCGACCATGAGATTTTCCCTCCCAAATATTTGCGTCAAACGTGCATGAGATGAAAAAAACATAGCATGAGTAGAGCTGCAGAGCCGTGGTCTCAGGTCACTGTGCGTTAATAATGACAACAAGTCACATGGAAAAAAAAAAGCAGACAAATAATATAATTTAAAATTTTTGATTTTTTTTTAAGACTTCTCTTTTTTTACGTATTCTTTTGCAAAATAGTGGCAAAGTATAACATAAAAATTATTTTTGCTCAATTAAAAAAAGGGATTTTCTGGATTTCCAAGTTCTATATCATAGATGTTTTTTTTTGATTTGCTGATATCAGCATATAGAAACAATCAACCATTCATTCTCTCATTCGAACATTAACCTAAATCAATCTAAATCATGAATTAAAAAAACGACAAATTTCCACATATCGAGATATATCTGTGTGACTTTAAGAAAAAGAAGATCAGTATCAGGAAAAGTCTTGTTTGTTCAAACTGGAACAGAAAAAAAGACAAACATATAGACATATAGTTAGTTAAATATCAAGTGTGACATGTTTCAGAAATACAAAAGGATTTGTCACAGTTCTGACGCACACACACACACACACACACACACACACACACACACACACACACACACACACACACACACACACTTCCATATGTACGCAAACCCCACCAACTTACATAACTTTAGATAAATAACAAGTCAGGAAACGAGGACACGCAGTGTTTCCGGCAACAACAGAATACTCGAAATGTGTGTGTGTGTGTGTGTGTGTGTGTGTGTGTGTGTGTGTGTGTGTGAATGGATGTGTGTGTGACCTGCTGCCCCACACGTGATGAGACTCAAGCCGAGGTGTGAATGTGCAAAAGTGTAGGAGATGACGTGCGCTCTTGATGAAACAAATTAGACTAAATCATTAGATTAGAACGCATCATGGACCTGAAACCCACTCAGGATTTATCGGGACCAAACAAGTTAATTAGGGTTTAACACAGGGCTTAGCTCAACCCTTGAGCAGGTCATGGCATGTACTGCCATGTTAACATGATTAAACCAAGAGATTAAAAAAACAAAATCCTTATTTTGAGTCAGTAGAGTTGGGTCAGTCGTCAAATCGAAAGGTTTTAGATTTTTGAAGTCAGGCTTGGTCAAGCGTGGATCTTGTGACCCACCTCCACACCCTCTGCATTCAGAACATACCTGGTTGAGGCTCGGCGCTTTTGCTGCGGGCGTCATCGCTCCCTTTTTTTGCAGCTTCCTTTTTCCTAACTTAACATATTTGAACGCAACTGCTGATGTGACACTGATCATTTGATTAAAACAAAAGAAAACAAAAGAAAACAAAAGAAAACAAAAGAAAACAAAACAAAACAAAACAAAACAAAACAAAGAAGAATGGCTAGTTTATCACAATGTATGTCCTGAAGTGGAGTTATCTTACTCAAATGCAGGGACACTCCCAGGTTATAAGGTGTTTAAAGGAGTTATTCAGAAAGTGGACAGTTCTGGAAGTCGTGGAAACAAGGGGATTTGACGTGAGTTTGAGGAGGCAAGGGGACTCAAAGGGCGCTCGAAGAGGCAAGGGGACTCGAAGGGGACTCGAAGGGCACTCAAAGAGGCAAGGGGACTCAAAGGGGACCTGAAGGGAACTGAAAGAGGCACGGGGACTCAAAGAGGACTCGAAGAGGCAAAGGGACTCGAAGGGCACTCGAAGAGGCAAGGGGACTCAAAGGGGACTCGAAGGGAACTGAAAGAGGCACGGGGACTCAAAGGGGACTCGAAGAGGTGGCAGGTGAGACAAGAGGTAGGATCTTGCGAGGAAGGGTGAGACATAGGAACTTGCGAGGAAGGGTGAGACATAGGAACTTGCGAGGAAGGGTGAGACATAGGAACTTGCGAGGAAGGGTGAGACATAGGAACTTGCGAGGAAGGGTGAGACGTAGGAACTTGCGAGGAAGGGTGAGACGTAGGAACTTGCGAGGAAGGGTGAGACGTAGGAACTTGCGAGGAAGGGTGAGACGTAGGAACTTGCCAGGAACTGTGAGCCCTGAAGGAGAGGCGTGACGTGAGACAGGGCGTGAGATTCAGCAATCTGGCCCCGAAGGGCTGGCAAACGGCTCCTCTTCTGCGCAACCCGACACGCAGCTGCTGGAGTTCACTCCTGCACAGCTGCTGCTCGTCAAGCAGTACCAACAGGATAACTGTCATTATTAATATCAAGTGGCCGATAAAATTAAATTACCTTGGTTTTTTTTGTCCTTTTTGTCGCATTTTTAGTTTCTGCGGGCTGCCGCCTGCCGATCACACGCCCGTCATCGGCCCGGGGGTCGTTCTTTCTCATAGGTGAGGCAGGCTGAGTCCGAAGATGGGAGATGAACATGTGATCGAGTTCCTGCAGGCAAAGCACTTCTTCTCCGGGAAATAACATTAATCTTGAATAAATGTTGGAAGTGGAATCATTTTCTGTCACGTACGATCAGAATAAAAATAAAAAAAAAAATGAATCCAATAATCAAATATCGACTCTAGCATTATGAACCAATATCAATTATTTAAATCAATCAATTATCTAAATCAATTATTTATCCGGTAAATATATAAAAATAAATGTTCCTTTGCACTTTGACTTTTTCTTGTGTAAATACTCCATAAATGGTAGCTTGGTTGAACTTGATTTTCGACATGAATTTTAATTTTTTTTTTTCCAAATGTCTCAAAAGCAAAGAGGATAACGCCTCCAAGGTTCTCCCCGTGTCTGCATGGGGTTCCTCCGGGTTCCTCCCACAGCCCCAAACATGCAGGAGGTTCATCGGAGCCCCATGGCTGGATGTCTCTACATGTGGCCCTGTGATTGAACCCCTTTGTCCAGGATGACATTTTTATTTCAAATATTATTTCAATTTCTAATTCAAATATTTCTAATTGAAATATGTTTTCAATTTCTGATTCTAATATTTCTAATTGAAATATGTTTTCAATTTCTGATTCTAATATTTCTAATTCTAATATTATTTCAATTTCTGATTCAAATATTTCTAATTCTATTATTCTAACTCAAATAATATTTCAATTTCTGATTCAAATATTTCTAATTCAAATATTCTAACTCAAATAATATTTTAATTTCTGATTCAAATATTTCAAATTCAGATGGTGTGACGGGGGGGAACTGTACATCTGGACGTGTTGGGTGGAAAAGTGGGCCTTTTACAAAAAAATTATTATTATTTTTTTTACAAAGAATCAGAAATTTGGGCGAATCCAGTCGCTTTTGTTACATGATAATTTATTACCTAATATACACTCACACAGGGTTACTTTTATGAGTAAGTGGCATCTGTGTCGCACTGAACAACAACTTAACGGTGATAAAAATTGAGTATTTCCTGATTTGGAGACGCAGGTGTTACACCTGATGCAACAACTTGACAAAAATGATAATAATATTATCAGTTCATTTTGTTTTTGCAAAAATATTTCTGTGATGAACACATTATGCGAAAAATTCCCTTGAAATTTGCGGTAAAAGTGTTCCATACAAGGAATTAATTGTGTTGTAACATTTCAATGCCAAATCAAAATTACAATTCAGACCGATATTTTTCAGTTTCGGGAAAAAAAAAACAAAAAACGCTCTGTCTGTCTGTTTGTCTCAGGAGTTACGAGGTAACAAGCTCTAATAACAAGCTCATCACCTGTGTCATTACCAGCGATGCAGCTGTAATAACAACTTCATTACCATGTTATAACAGTCCAGCTGGTAATTACAAATTGCAGCAGACTGCAGCAAATTGCTCAGTAAGCGCCTCTGTCCATGTTACATAAGGTATCACATCACATATCAATCATTTATTTATATGAGAGGTCCGAATTATTTGCCAGCAGAGTAATCACAGGTGAGAAACGGTTAATAAGGCCTTCAGTTTGCATTTATTTAATGCGGAGATGTCAACAGGTAAAACAAGGCGATGGGGTTACAAAATAAAATCAATTTTTCATTTCTGAAATTGGTAGGACCCCTCTTCTTAGGATGTGTAAGAGATGCTGTATGAAAAAATGAAATGCATAAATGTAAACTTGTTCAATGCTTATTTTTGTTTCGTTGTTCCTGCGGCGATAACCTGCAAGAAGCGTTAATGACTGATTTAAGTGTGTTTACAAATATGAATTCATACCTTTATTGACACGAACCCGGTTAATGCTTGAGTACGCATTAATGTGTGTTAATTCAGGTGACCTCCATGTTTGACCAATCACAACGCAGGAGGAAGTAAGAAAATAAGCCATAAGAAAATAGGGTAAAAGTGAAAAGCTCACAGAAAGGTCTTTCTTTGGCGCCACCTCGTGGTGGCGCGAGGGAAGTGGAACTGTGACAAACAACAAGGCATCATGTTTACTGTTATTATTATAATTATAATCATAATTATTTTAAGCATCACATGAAAATGTCAAACGAAATAAATCACATAAATTACAAGAGGGGATCCTTATGTGGGTCCTTCTCGCCTCGGGATCTTTTAAAACTCAGGAATATAAAAAAAAAAGAAAAGAAAAAAAAAAGAAATCTGGTGAAAGAAGAAACTATCTAGAATTAAACACACATTTGGGTTATTTCAGTGTTTGTTGTGCTTCGTTTGCATGCATGGAATCCTCAGGAAATAAAGCCACAAAGCAAATCAGAGTTGCCGCGTGGGTGAGCCTTCTTCTAACCAGCTGCTACACGATCTCGCTATCTATTACTTGGTTATTAACCGTTAATAACTGGACTGAATAAGGCGAAGGTACAGTTCATTCGGGGAAAAAAAAAAAGAAAAAGAAAAAAAAACTGCATCAGTGCTTAGAGTCTTTCCTATTTCCGTGTGTGTGTGTGTGTGTGTGTGTGTGTGTGTGTGTGTGTGTGTGTGGGTGTGTGTGTGTGTGTGTGTGTGTGTGTGTGTGCGGGGAGGGGGGTGTGAGTGCGGGGGGGGCATGGGGGGGGCG
>CAAKHD010005806.1:8426-23826 GCA_901007705.1 Fistularia tabacaria
CGTCTCCTCAGCATTCCACGCGTAACGCTGTCGGAACTGAGCTGATTGATGGGAGTAGTGAAAAACTTCAGGTTATTAAAAAAAAAAAAAAAAAAAAAAGCAAAAGAGAGAGAAAATTCCCCCCCAAGACTCGGGCAGGCTGCGCTGCTCCCTCCTCGACGCGAAACCCAACCACGCCCGCGCTTATCAGGCGCTCGTACGATCCCAACCTTTTTCTGTCGAGACAAAATCTTGCACGACACAGCAAGAATTATCTCTGAATGGGGTCTCGTCTCCCAGATGTGAGACCTCTGAGATTGCTCTATCCTCTTATACTTATCCCTCTCACGTGCACGCGTGCAAGCACACGCACAAACACACACACACACACACACACACACACATAGACGTGGCGCGCAAACAGCAACGAGAACGACAACAACCGCAACAACGGCAACAGCGCGGACTCACAAGGAGGAACATTTTGATTAGGCTGCATCCAAAGCTGCCACCCACGAGAACCGAGGGAGATATGAATGTGTGTGTGTGTGGGGGGGGGGATAAAGAAAGAAAGAAAAGAAAAAGGAAAAAAAAAACAAAAAACAAAAAAACGCAGACACGAGGCGGCTGCATCTCCGGGCAGCAGGGACTCCTGTTAAGACCTGCCATCCTAAGACCTGTTGGGGGAGACACAGCAAGGGGGACGGCGGCTGGATGTGAAGCTGAATTTGCAGATCTCCTATTAAAGAAGCACACACACTCACACTCACACACACTCACACACACACACACACAGACACACACACACACTTTCCATGCATGCTTTTCTCCGAGCAGGATGTGGCTCATTATCAGCCATTTCTTGTGCGTCATGCTCTTTCTAGAACTCACTGACGGATTTTCGCATCTTAAACAAAACATTTGCACCGGCTAATGAGACACGGCTGTCACAAAAAAATAAAATAAATAAAGAAGAGTGAATAAATACCTGTAAGTATATAAGTACGTGAATGCTAACCTAAATGAATAAATTCATTAAAAATGAATAGATAAAAAGCAAGAAAAGAAATAAAAACTGGAGCGCTGGGTGCATGACAGGCTTTGCGCGTGTTTTTCAGATCTCTTCTCCCAAATCCACAGGAGCTGCGATGGTTTTGGGTGTTGATGAATTCAGATGAAAAGACAAAAAATAAAAAAATAAACAAACAAACAAACAAACAAAAAAGAACGAATTTGCTCGTGGCTGCCGGGAAACACATTCACCCTCTGGGACGCCAGTCGCTGCCTTTCACTGTTCTGTGAAGAACTGGAGATCTGCCAGGAAAAGGAAGCTGCTGTCTATCCATCCATCCATCCATCCATCCATCCATCCATCCATCCATCCATCCATCCATCCATCCATCCATCCATCCATCCATCTATCTATCTATCTATCTATCTATCTATCTATCTATCTATCTATCTATCTATCTATCTATCTATCTATCTATCTATCTATCTATCTATCTATCTATCTATCTATCCATCCATCCATCTTGGTGGCCAGAAACCCAGTCAAACAGCAGAGTTGGTTGCCATTGGTGTTGTTAGTGTTTTGGTGCTGTGGCTGCGGGGGCTTAGCTTTCCCTCCATACATGGAGATTGAGCGGCCGCAGAGCAGCTTCCGGGACCTTCCGTATGACAAAGAACAGAGTCGGGGACAACGACAGCACAAATAACTCTGATTAAGTTACGTATTGCGTGTAAAGTACGAGGACGCGGCTTCCATTGAAAGCAGGAGCGGGAGAAGGGGACTCTGCAAGGCCGGGTTTATTAGTTATTTACATGATTTCCAATGTCCCGCCTCCCCAAAAACTTATTGTGTTATATTTATGTTCGACCGTCTGCTGCAGTCGCATCGGTTTAATCCGCGCAAATGGATATTTACACGGATTAGGCATTTCTTTGACGGTATCATTTCATGTTTATCTTTATTATCAAAGTCCCTCATCAGGATTCTATTAAGTTTCAATGTGACACAATGGTAATTTTGCCAAACATTGAGGATGACGGCTCCAGTCATCCCTGGGTTTACAAATGGACTATTTTACCAAATAAATCAGTTCACGAACACGGGCGCATTTACGTGTCAGTCACGCTGCTGCAGCCGCTGTGCAAACGGCCTGCTGGGCTCCTCTTTGGCTCTCAGTGTTTGGGATCTTAATTGTTTTTGGACTTTATTTTTGTTTTTTAATGCCTGAATCTCTTTTTATTAATGTACTTCGATACATTGTCCATTTTTATTTTTCTCACTATTTTACAGTTAATGTTGTTGTTGTTATCTATTTTTGAAATTGAACCCTTTACATTGAGTTGGTTGATAGTCAACAGAGAAATTCAATGATACATTTTTACTATAGTTGCGCCTTTATGCCTTTATTTTTGATTCTTATTATTACTATTAGTTGTAGTAGTAGTAGAGGCAGTGGTATCACTAACATTATTATTATTATTGTTATTATTATTATTATTAATATTAGTAGTAGTAGTAGCGGTAGTCATAGAAATATTATTATTATAATTAACATTATTATTGTTGTTGTTGTTGTTGTTATTATTATCATTATAAGATATTGTTGGATAGTTGCACCTTTGTGCCTTTCTTTTTTGAAATCATAATTGTATTTATTTATATTATTATTATTATTATTATTATTATTATTATTATTATTATTATTATTATTATTATTATTATTATCATCATCAGCATTAGCATCATCATCATCAGTATTATTATTATTGTTATTGTTATTATTATTTTTTTTTATGTTATTATTGTCATTATTATTGTCGTCGTTGTTATCTATTTTTGAAATTACCCTTTACACTGAGTTAGTTGATAGTTAACAGAGAAATTCAATGATAGGATAATACTTATAGATCCCTATAGGGGAAATTCCTGATAAATTGTTTTTTTTATTTGTCTCTTTTTGCCTTTAGTTTTTATTATCATATTTTTCATTATTATATTTTTCATTATTATTATTATTATTATTATTATTATTATTATTATTACTATTATTATTATTGTTATTGTTATTATTATTACGATTACTATTACTATTACTATTACTATTACTATTACTATTGCTATTGCTATTATTATTATTATTATTATTATTATTATTATTATTATTATTATTATTATTATTATTATTATTATTATTATTATTATTATTATCATTATATGTTGGAAGAGCTACAATAGAGGTGAAGAAAGAGATCGTCACAGACAATGAGGAGGGCGAGGGTGCTTCGGATCTTCACCGGCAGATCGGCGGTCTGCGCCGCACTGATGAACGAAGAGGCAATAAAGAGAGCCGAGGCTCCTGAATACCAAGCAGAGTCAATCGGTCTGGGAGAGAAGTTCTCTCCTGGCCGTCCAGAGCAAAAAATTCCAATAAAAACTGAAAACAAAGCAAAGCAATAACTCTTGGGAACGAATTCACCTTTGCGAACTAGTCTAAAATCGGGAAAGCGGGAATCGACGTCGCCCTCTGTTGTAGTGAATCAAAGTTGATTCAATGCAGGAAACAGTACGCGCTCAAATTCTGATATTTTCATGGAATTAGTATGACAGACATTTCCCACCAAAGAGCCGTGCGCTTGCAATCAGGCGGACTTAAATTGGATTTCCATGGAAGACAATGGAGAGAGGCGACGGATCATGAATGGGCGGCGATACGGCGCTTTTTCTCCGCCTTGTGTTCCCTCCGTCTATTTATCCATCTGCTTTTGTATTTTGCCGTCTCCCCCCGTCGCAATTTCCCGGGCATTTACATCCGCGGAGCGCCATTAAAATTGCAGCGCAGACTAACTTTGTTTGTCGTCCGATGAATAAGAATCGCAGTAGGACGGCGCCGTGGGCCTCGTTGGTCGATGTTGCTTTTTTAACAGAAAGTATAATCACGATTATTCATTTAAAAAAATAATGACCCGAAGTAAAGGTTTCCCCCGATTTGACTTTCATCCCCGTGACTTTGAGCCGCGGTGAATAATGTCCGTCATGTTTACAATCTTAGCACAAAGCGCCGCCGAGAGTGATGGGAAGCTCATTAGTCTGGTTTAATCATAAACCTGAGCGTTTGACCTCACGGTGACGGTAAATGAAAAAGTCGGCGCATCAGCGAAGTCATTATCCCGAATGGGAAAACTTTGATGACAATCAATCCGGCCGTCCAATTTAAGAGGAGCGGCGTCCCGGCGTTTGGCTTCTTTGCGAGACGTCTGGGTATCGAGGCGCGGCGACGAGCCGAGCCGGAACTTTAAAAAGCGCTAAACAAAAGACGCCCCGGCGGAGCCAGAAAATCTAGAAAATATTTCAGAGCCGCTCCCGCGGACGATTGGCTTCATATGTTATCCTGTCATTCCATTAAGTGTTACGAGAGGACGGAGAGAGAGAAAAAAAAAAAAGGAGGAGGGGACGGGACCGGGGGAGAAAATGAGAAGAGGGAAGAAAAAGAGACGGGAGAGGGAGATGAGATTATAAGAGCACGTGGGAGCGATAGAGGAAGCCACGAAAAGATGAGGAGGCGGACTGGATAATCACTCCACGGGCGAGCGGCAATTTGTTATAGTTGGATGAAGATAAGACAGAAATATTACACGTTGGCCCCAAAACTGAAAATGATGTGTTGTCTGAGAGGGTGGGGGATGTTATGCAATCAGATTAAAATGTAATATATGAGATTAAGAGAAATTTGGGACCGTGATGAATGCTTCTAATGCCACATATACGAGCCGGTCCAAGAAGGAACGGGAGAATATCAGGGGCGCAGTTTCCCGTCAAGGGCTCCTGAACGCAGCATTTAGCATGAAAAATACGTGGAAAGCAGCGGTTCCGCGTGGGTTGAATCCACGCCGCGTACACCGCTCCGGGTCACGGGGTCATCGGAGTGGATCGCGGACGTCGGCCTGGTTTCAAGTGCACCCGTCAGCTGTCAATCACGGCGTCGCCCGCGCAGACCTCTCACTCCGGCGTTCATACCTGAGCGCGGTTTGCAAGGGAGGAAACGCACTGTCGTCATACATGTTTCACACACAAACACGCCAGCGAGCCTCGAGCCGGGACCTTCTTGCTGTGAGCATTATTGTTGAAAGTTGATTAATAAATCAAATGGCATATTTTTTCCCTCCATCCCAGGGAATTTCTCGTATAGTTTTTCCTCTTTACTTTTTTCTTTTGAGTTTTGTTTACCATTTTTGCTGCCATTCAGCTGATTTCCAACTGTTATTCATTACTATTATTATGATGACTATAATTATGATTATAATTATGATTATGATGATGATGATGATGATGATGATGATGATGATGGTGATGATGATGATTATGATTATTATTATTTTGAATTTTGAATTTATGATTATTATTGTTATGATTGTTATTTCATTCATTTTTTGAAAGCGCCATGGCAGAACTCGTCTAGCTGTTGTCATAACGTCCTGCTATACTTCGGCTTGCTCAAAAACTCAGCTTTTCAGCATTCGTAAAATCAACTATTCAAAATCAACTATTTGACATTTTACAAAAACAACTGACTCTATTTTCAAAGTTCTGAATGATCTTTCACCAAATCACTGATTCTTTAAAACACTATATCCGCTCACCGGCGGGACGGTACAAACAAACATATTTATTCACTTTTATATAGTGTATGTAAATGCCAAGTGACTGCAACCAGTGTACAATTTCAAATTTGCGCCTTATTATTTCGTATTTTGAATTCCAGCTGAATCCTTAACTCGTACAGACATTTGAAAATAAAAAGGTAGACCACGATTTCAGTCAGTGGTGCGTTCCGACGATCCTATTTCAAGTCAAAATAAGAAAAGATAAGATAAGATAAGATAAGATAAGATAAGATAAGATAAGATAAGATAAGATAAGAAAGGATAAAATAAGATAAGATAAGATAAGATAATACTTTATTGATCCCCATAGGGGAAATTCGGGTGTTGCAGCAGCAACAATAGAAAAGAAAAAAAAAAAAAAACAGTTAGGAAAGCCATATACACACATGTATAAATGCATACATGCCCACACACATATACATATATACTGTATATACATACACAGACCGATACCTACATATAATATAATATATACACACATATATACACAATATATACAACATACACAATGTACACATACACATATATACATACACATACAGACATAGATAGCAAACACAAGCAAGAATATATAGAGTGAGTAAAATTATCATGAAGTTGAGAAATGGCTTGACCTACCCACGTCTGATCAGAGACGTAAGCAGGATTGTAAAAAGATCTGAAAAATGATTAATTATTATTGTGTACGTACAGCATTTGCTTATATTTGCCAAAACTGAGATTGTTTTTTACAATTTCAAGTCAGCGTCCACAGGCCTGTTTATTTTTTTACAGTGTTTACAATATCTAGAGCAGGGGTGTCAAGCTCAAACACAAAGTGGGCCAAAATTCAAAACGGGCACAAAATCATTCATATTTATTGAAAGAAATCTTCCTCCAGATGTAACAATGAACCTTTTCTTCTGGACCAAAACAAGTTTGGCTTCAACTGAATATGGAACAAGCAAAGCTTAAGACTAAATATATAACTTCATATTGCACACATGTAAAAATCAAAATTTAATTTGAAATTAACACATCAATGGCAATCAATTAATTTCTATAATTATATGTATATAATAATATTAATCACATTAAACTCATTTGCCTCTTTTCATTTTCAGCCTTCTGAATTACATTTCAACAGTAACCTTTTTCCATAGAGCAATAATAACTGTAAAAAATAAGATAACTACACAATATACAGCTTAATATTGCACACGGGTAAAAATCAATATTGAAATAAAAAAAACACATCAATAGCTTTTAAAAAATAAAAATTAAATTAAATTGTATATCTCTTTTTATTTGCAACCTTCTGAATTAGATTTCAACAGTAGCCCTTTTCCACAGGCCAAATATAACTGTAAAAAATGAAAATAACTGATTTCTGCCATTCTTTTGGCCATTTTTCGGAGGGGCTGGCACGGTGCCAGTGTTAGCATAAGGTCGCTATGACTACCGTCAACAGAGGGGAGGGCGTTTATGGATCCTGTCACGATCTTGCGCCAAAACACCAGCAGAGCATCCTGGGATTTGTAGTGTTAGCCGTACATGCGCTGTAGGCTAGAATACACTAATACACTAGCAGTCATTCGGTGTGGCTTGGAGGGCCAACTAGAACTACACTGAGGGCCAGAGTTTGACACCTGTCATCTCGAGCAGGGGTGTCAAAGTCATTTAACCGAGGGCCGCATCAGCATACCGGTTGTCCTCAAAGGGCCACATGTAACGGCAACAGTAGAAATGTAACTAAATGTAACCCAATGTAATGTGAAATAAATGTAACTACTCCTTCATGTTAAATACTCTGAATTCACTTCTCATTCAAATACAAAATGTTTAATATGCATTTGCATAAATTATACTGTACTTATATTTATATTGTCAGGTTAAGAAACCCACATGACTCCATCAACCAATGATCAAACTATCAAAAAAAAATATCCAACACTAGTTAAGACATTGACGTTGTTCAAAACCTTTTGTCACATTGGAGACGGGCACAACAAAAGAAAAAGTACAACCAACAAAAGATTTTGTGCAAAAGATTTTGAGCCCCAATAAAGTGAGCTTTCACTGCCGCGGTGTTTTTGGATGCAGCTTTCGTGAACACATTCTGCCGCCATCATAGTTTGGCTTTTAATTCTTGGACGATTTGTTGTTTTTCAGCAAGGCTAACTTTAGCATACTTAGCTCCGTGTGTTGTTGTCAAAATGCCTCAAAACACAAAAGACATGCAGTTTTTTTTCTCCTTGAAGCAGAAACATGCGAAGCTGGGGAAGTCAAAAACCGAAGCTTCAAATGAATTTTTTGGAGTCCTTTATTTCCCGAATTATAAAAAAATCCAATAATAACGACATTTTACAAAATATGTAAAAAACTCCAATGTGGGGAAAGAAGGAAACACGGAAACACGGACACAAAGAAACGCAAAAACATGGACGCTGAGCTTCGTCGACATCAGCGATCAGGATTATTAAACTGTTTCACCATCTCCGTCCGTGGCTATCGCCTGAGCAAGGCTCGTCTAAACGTCCTGACTTTTCACTCTGCTACCGAAATACCGTGACCGCACCATCGAAATACCGTGACCGCACCATCGCACCATCACCAATAGCCCCCTGCTGGCCAAATATATATATGTGATATAGTTATTACCATTTACCACCTGGTTACACATGTATTCTCCTTCCCATCTTTCTTGAAACAGCCTCCCATCTGCATCAATTCATCAATTCCTCCAGGACATTTAGGGATCATTTCTATTTCTCAGTTCCACTTGTTGAAAATCGTGTTTTTTGCGGATAAACTGCAATCTAACGGCGGGGTGCCGTCTGTTCGCGGGGAACATGATCGGCCTGAATTGTGGGAAATATAGTTTATGGTCAATACAGGCGTTTGACGTGTTTATTTTAAGACAATCAGACCTTTTAAGATGTTCTCGCGGGCCACATAAAATAACAAGCGGGCCACTTTTGGCCCGCGGGCCTTGAGTTGGACACCTGATCTAGAGTATGGTCGTAATAACAGCAGGGGAGAAGACGGGGGGGCATGAATGGATCGGGGCTAACGGTTAATGCAAGAAAAAAACAGGATCAAGGAAATGGAGGCAGGATTGAGGTGGAAAGGCGAAGAGGGAAATGGTGAGGAGGCGTGGAGAGTCGCAGGGAGGACCGCAGTCAAATCAAATCAAGTCTGGCCGGGAAACCAACCAGAGCAGGAAAACAGTCCATTTAGCATGAGAAGAATAAAACAAAATATGAAAAAATAAAAAAGCCGATCTCGGGCCGCCGGGCGCAAAGCCGGGGGCCCGACTCGCCACTCCGGCGAGGAGAGTTCATCTCATCCAAGATTTACACCCACGTACGGCGTCCTGGGAGAGCAGGCCGGGTGCCAGAGCACAACTCGAAGCAGCTGTTCTCCTGCGCGCACACATCCAGCCAATCAATAGCTGCCATCCGAGACGCGCGGCGAGAAAATCTTGCATAACAGAGCGGGGCAGATTTTAAGAGGAGATGTTCATGACTTTGCTGCCTCCAGATGCTGCGTAGCAGACAGACCTCCAGGCCCAGCTGCTCCCCATGTGACCGGGTGACCTTCATCTTTTAAGATGTTGGGAGAATCACAGGAGACGTGTCACCGACAACACTGTGTCACGCTCCGCTGCCTTCATCCTCAGGGCTCTCAAAGAGATAACGAAGTAAAAAAGATACAAGATTGCAGTTTCCCCAAAATGCGACAGTATTTACGCTGAAAAAAAGAAGTAATTCCCAGAAACGCTTTTCAGGTCAAATCTTTTAAAGTTTTTATTTCTCTAATTACAAGAACAGTAGTAGCAGAAATAATAATAATAATAATAATAATAATAATAATAATAATAATAATAATAATAATAATAATAATAATAATAATAATAATAATAATAATAATAATGATAATAATAATAATAATAATAATAATAATAATAATAGTAATAATAATAATAATAATAATAATAATAATAATAATAATAATAATAATGATAATAACATAATGACATTAAAATAACATAATGACAGTTACAATGTAGCATTATTATTATTGATAACAACAACAACAACAACAACAACGTTATAAATAATAATGATAATACATATTGTTATTGTTGTTTTTATTATAATATTGATTATAATCAGTATGAAAAAAATATCAATTTACATTACATAACATGATACATTGTTTGTTATTGTTGTTTTTATTATAATATTGATAATTATCAGTATGGAAATAATGTTAATAGTTAAATCATAAAAAAATAAATAACCGACCTGCAATATCAATTGCATTATATCAAGCTGAGCTCCTGGACACACTTCAGTATTATTTAGATTTTTATTATTTTATCATTTGAATGTTATTCAGAATGCCCCCCAAAAAAGAAAAAAAATGTTTTGTTCAATGTACCAATGTGTTCTTTGACCATAAATCTGAGTGGTTAACGATGAGCCTGAAAGCTACCACTCAGCATTTACTTTATTTAATTTTTTGTTTTTTTTGGTGGGGGTAGAGCAGGTTTGCTGCTATGTATTATGGCAATACAAAAAAAAAAAAAAAAAAAAAAACAAAGTCAGATGGTGGCCACAAAGAGGAGGGAGTGACAGGACATTGGATGTTTATGTCCATCAATAAAGTCAGAGATAAAATAAACAGCAGGAGGGACGACTAGCAGGATGCTCTTTATGACAGGAAGCAGCAGGTTTATGGGAAAATGGTCATTATTTTGAAAAACAGCAGTGCTTATGATATGATCTGAAAGTATTTGACATGAACCATGGCCTCCTTTGTTTTGGGCATCCGTCTAAAGACGTTACCAAAGGGGCCTTGAGAGGAGTTTTCCAGTTTTCGACTCGCCGCAACTCCTTCATGACACTGGAGCCCGTAGGAAAAGAACTAAAAAAAATATCCAGCTGGATGATTTAGATTTTTATTAATTATTGGCCAGCTGCGCGACACGACAACTCCCAGAAGGCGACTTTAACAAACCTCCATTGTGGCAGCTGTTTACTTTTATCTATTTGAATATTAGACACAGTTACAGAGCATGTGTTGCAGCTTGTGATCAGCTGGTGACCTCTACTCTTAAAAAGACAAAAAAAAAGCCTGTTTGAAGCAAAATGTTATGATTTCCATCGCGCGAAAACACTGATAGCTCGATACTTATAGCAACAGCATCACGGTTACTGAAAGTGACATGATAATAGCCGATATGGTACAATAATAGCTTCAATATTCATGAAAATGGAAATAGTGGTGGATCAAGCCCCGCCCCCTGGGAACCTGCAACATCACATATATTTCATTTCTTTGAGGAAATCATAAAACAATACGATACAAGTCTTTTAATGTATTATTTATGGCCGTCCAAGTTTGATGACTTAATTCAATTTTTCATGATTTCATTGTCATTCCAATACATTTCTGCCAGAACAAATGCTTTCCCGCAGCCCAAAGTAAGGTCGCCCAGGTGCATCGTGGTATTTCTGAGTTTAAGACGAAGATTCCGAGCCTGCAGATTTGCTCTTGCACGCCAATTCTTGGCATTTTATCCCGTTCAAACGGGCTTTGCCGTGGATTACGTGTCCATCCGCCACAGAAAAACATTAATAAAACAATGGTACCGCTAAATGTAAAGACAATTATTTCCATAAAAGCAGGCTTAGCCTTGTTTAGCTTAGCTGCAGGCTAAGTGTGTTTCTACAGAAAACATAAATAAAAGAAAAAAAGGAGAAAAATGTATTGCATGGTATTTTCTTGTCCAACAACACAATCACACCGGAGCATGGGAATATTGGTGATATTTAATAAATAAATACAATAGTGAAAATAAAAATAAAGATAATAACAATCATAATAATTATAGCAACAACAATAATGGTAACAATAATAGAATGAAGATGAAAAGTAAAATAAATGAAGGACCATATGATGCATTGTTTTCTAAAAAAAAAATACAAGATAATAAATCATGATACAAAAAAAACCCTAATTAATTAATTAATCAATTAATAAAGTGCCCCCTCCCGGCACCTATTTTAAGCATAAAGAGAGACAAACCATGACGTAAAACAATTTCATCACACATGAATGACATTACTGACGTAAAGTACAACAGCAATATTATTCCACACAAAAAATCATTACTTTGCAGAGGTTTTAGCATACGGTACGCTAAATGAACATAAAATAATGTAACATTATCAAATAAATAATCATAATAATCCAATCAAATTTATTTGATTTTTTTTGATGTTTTTTTATTTGAAATCAATGACACTGATATTATGATTTGTCCATAGCTTTTTCGAGAACTTCATGTCCACTGAGATTTCATTGAATTGCTATTTTAAGCCATTCTTGAACCCCGGCCATATTGCAATGACGATCGAACGAGTAGAAAACAGTAAATGTTGACTGGTTTTCATTTACTGTTTGACCCTACAATTACAGAAAACATCGATGAGCCCAGAATTAACTAATAAATTCCAGGGAAATCTTCATGCTCAGTTGGGTAATGTGAAAATCCGTGGCAGCCGAGACATGGATCGTATTCCGACATTTGCCACGCCGGCTGAAATCCGGTCTTGAGAGGAGGCCATGCCAAAGTTCTCAGGTTTGCACACACACACACAGACACACACACACACACACACACACACACACACACACACACACACACACACGCACACACATACTCACACACTCAGACAAGTAATTATGAAACTATGGGGAGTGTTATGAAAACAAAAATATAAATATATCAACAGGGAGGAAGCTCAAGCAAAGTGGTTTATGGTTTTGAAATAGTTAATATTTATATAAACCTTATATTGACAGAGGAAAGAGTAGAAGATCAAGACCCGCCATGCCCAGTTATGTAGTTTATTATTTGGAAAGTATTTCCTGTACCAGAATAAAATCTAAAAAATAAACGGATGGTGAAATTACGACGAGTTTAAAACCAATCAAAACATGAGTTGTTTTATGAGGATGAAAATGTATCATCGGGCAGCGCTCAGACCGCGGTTGTTATTGTATTTATAATAAATACAATTGAAAAGAATTTCAAATAGAGAGTGTATAGCCATCGCCAATTTTCAACGCTCACCCCCTGACTTGGGCATTTCCATAAACAATAGAAATAAAAAAGCAACATTTGAAGTGATCGGCATGTTCATAGTGTGTTGTAAAACATGATAAAAATACCTTTACACAATCATAATAAAAGAACTTTGAATGAAAACATACAATGTTGCATAACTGACTCGGTTACCATAAAACCCAACAAGTCCAAAAGAGCCTCCATTGAGACAGGAAAAGTTGAGGGCTGCACTTTATGGGTTACAGAGCAATGTATCACTTTTAGCTGATTTTTTTAACAACATAAACAATAATATCCTCTTTCCATTTGCAATTATAGCGTGCAACATTTGAAACTATGACATTTTGTAGTGAGAGCTCCCAGCTTGGAGTACGTACAGCATGAGAAAGAATAAATGGACATGTTGTACATGGTAGATAGGCACACGTTTCTCAATGACCTCCTGGACAAAGGAGGTCCTCTGCACACAATCACATCCATCATTACCGATAGAATCTCTCCTTTTCTTTTTTTTCTTTTTTTATTTTCCCACGTACCTCAATATAAAGGTTAGAATCCTTTTTTTTTTTTTTTTTTTTTTTTTTTAATTTGAACAAATTCATAATACATGTTAAATCAGGAGAACCGGAACCAGAAAAATAAATAAATGTATTATATATTATAACAATATATTATGTTCTAGACAGGAATCTCCATGGACGATGATGTTTGCAGATGACATTGTGATCTGTAGTGAGAGCAGGGATCAGGTGGAGGAACATCTAGAGAGGTGGAGGTTTGCTCTGGAAAGGAGAGGAATGAAGGTTAGTCGCAGCAAGACAGAATATATGTGTGTGAATGAGAGGAACCCGGGAGGAACCGTGAGGCTGCAAGGAGTGGAGATCAACAGTCCAGAGCAAGGGATTGAGGAGGATGGACAGGATCAGGAATGAGTCCATCAGAGGAGTAGCACATGGTAGATGTTTTGGAGAGAAGGTCAGAGAAGCCAAACTGAGATGGTTGGGTCATGGACAGAGGAGGGTTAGTCAGTATATTGGTGGACGGAATTGGAGATGCCAGGAAGACCAGAGATAGGATTATGGACGTAGTGAGAGAGGATTTGAAGTTAGCTGGTGTGAGAGAGGAGGATCCAGAGAACAGGGTCAGATGGAGAAGGTTAATTTGTTGTGGCGACCCCTGAAGGGAAAAGCCCACAGGAAAAGAAGAGGAGACATACATGGTACACAGGCATGATCTATACAGTCCGGAATGGAAAGCATATACAAAAGGACATTCGTCCATCCATTCTCCAAACCATTTATCCTTCACACAGGGTCGTTTGGGGGCCAAGGGGCCGTCCCAGCTGTCTCTCAGTGAGAGATGGGGTTTAACCAGGATCCGTCCCTTGTCAATCACAGGGCCGGATAAAGAGACGGTCTCCGATTGAAGTACTGCATGTGTTCGGACGTATTTGAGAGTTGCCAACCTCAAGAAGAAAAACACAGTTTGATACCACATCCGAAAACGGGAACCTTCTCACCGTGAGACGAGGACCCGCCCCTGGGCACGATGCAAAAACACTTCTTTTTTTTGTGATAACGGTAAAAATAGATCAATAAATAAATACATCAAAATGTTCAATAATTACATCCAGATTTGTTCGCACAGAGCTGAACCGAATCCTGATGGTTTGGTTTCAGACGTGATTTCTGGCGTCACTTCCACCGCCCGAGGCCGCAGCTGCGCTCGGACGATTCGCTCACAGCCTTTTTTATTCATTCCTTTTTTTCACGCGGATAAATCCCAGCCAGCTGTCAGACGGGGTCAGAGGTCGCGTCCAACAACTTCACACTTCTGGACGGCGTTGATTCGGTCCCCCCCCCGGGCGATCGCGCTACATCCGCCGCGTCTCAACACGCACCGAAAGCACGTATCGTGCGCCTCGTGTGTGCTATCACGTATGTACATACAATGTGCGGTGATTCACCGAGGGAAAGTGCGTGCGCAGAACCCGGCGCAAAGTTCAAAAAAACACAAACGTCTCTCTCTCTCTTTCCTCCACCTCTCTGGTGCTTTGTTTAAATATTAACTCGCGCGCATGAAATAATAAAATCCTTTACGTCATGAAAAATTTACGGTTTGTGCAAATGAGACGAAGAGATGCCTCCGGGGATTTTTTTTTTTTTTTAAAGCACCCAATGAAAAGACAAAAAAACAAAATAAAAAATAAAAAAATTATTCAACAGCAGAAATGAGAATTCCACACTTCTCTCCGCCTTTTTGTTTTCCACTAATGGAATTTCAATAAGGCCCCCGTCACTCATTGCGAGCCGTCTTCGTGCTTGAGAACTTGATCATGACAAGCTTCTGTGACCCTTTTTTTTTTTTTTTTCTCGCGATGTGGAAACTTGGATGAGACCCCTCGGGCGCTCCGCTGCTTCGGCTCAGTTTTATAGCCACTGGAGGGAACATTTAGTCTGTGTTTTGTCTCTTAACAATGTGGGCGCTAAACAAAATAAGTCAAGTACTGGAGGAGCCTGGTCCGGGGGGGGGGGGGGGGGCGGGGGAAAGGGGGGGGGGCCCCCGGGCCTTCGGGGTGGGAGAAAGGGCTTCGGGGCCAAAAAAAACCACCCCCTTGGGGGGGGGGGG
>CAAKHD010005806.1:34325-66825 GCA_901007705.1 Fistularia tabacaria
CCCCCCCCCCACCCCAGGGTTGCTTTAAGTACCCTTTTTCATCCAAAAAAAAATTCTTGTTTTTCCCCCCCCCCCCCCCGAAAAAGGCTTTTTTTTTTTTTCTGTCGATCCATCCATATTATGATCAAGATATTCATCCAGCTAAATAGTTTGTGGCTGTGGAAAGAACAGTCGGATTTGTTCGGCGTTAGCTGCCAGCTATTATGAAAAAAATCTGGCGGGGAAACAGAGAGATAAAATGTAGTGCCTGCGAGGGGGGAAAAAAAAATCTAATCAAATCAAATAAAATCAAACAAAATAGATCCGTCAGAAATTATACAAAATAAATTAGCCAGTACTCTGAAGAACAAATTGATTAATCTAAAATAAGTGAATAAATAAAATAGAAAAAAAAAATGAAAAAAGTGAAAAAAAAACATGCAAAAGGAATGACACAGCTGTCGTAACAACTTGATTCTGTACAATATTACGTAAATCAAATGGTTTTTTTTTTTACCATAATATGACATATCAAATACCTTCCACAAGAGTCCTCTTTAGCATTTTCCTACATTATTTCATATTTCTTCATATAGACATCGAGCATTGAGTGGTAAAACTTTATTTTTGTATTTATTTGTGCTCATTATGAAAGCCGCTTGAAAAAATCATAAAGTGCATATGAAATTGGCAAAACACTGGAAAAAAAAAATGAATTCTCGATTTCCCCTTTTTTTAAGCTCAACTAAAATTTTTGGCAAGAAAACCATAAAAACCTACCAGGCCAAATAAATTACAAACACAGAAAACAAAGCAAAAAAAAATAAAAACATGAAAAAGCAAAACTGCTGAAAAGGTGCAAATTGTATGGTATATTTTAACTTGAATTGAGCTAAAGAAAGAAAGGATAAGTTTGGCATAAGAAAGAAAAAAAAAAACTGGACATTTTAAAACTTTACAAAATTTATCACAGTCTATTGGAATTTTGCATGAAGCCAGAAATCATTCAGGAAAGAAAAAATAAATAAATGAAAATGCTTTCTCAATAAAATAAAATAAAATTCTGACCAAATAATTTATATCACTTGAGCTACGACTTTCCATGATTACCACGGCGCCACGATTTCAGTGAAAAACCTAGTTGATGAATAAATGAATATGTCCATGAATAAATGGATGGATAAATAAATGAATAAATCAACAATAATAAAGCCTTACAAAAAAAAAATCAGTAACAAAATAAAAAAAAAAATGTTTACAGTACAGACAAGTGAAGATTATTAGGTTGGAATTTAAGTACACATGAAAAATACAAAACCATCACATATCCTTGAAAATGTGATATCAGGGTTGGTGGAAACCCCACAGGTGAATATTCAAACGCCACCCCGCAGCGTTTCATTAATATTTCCATTTCCTGCCGTGAAAGCGGGGATCGTCTGAACCTTGATTATCTTTTTCCCGTTTGAATGTTCCAGTTTTTTTGACCTCCTCAGAGATCTGCGTTTTTTTCCCCAGACACCCCATCGGTATCGCCTGATTATATAAGGTTACATCGACCTGTAAACACGGCAAACCTCCGGAAGGGATGGACTCACACAACTCTGACTTCACGTCCACCGCATTTCTGCCCATAAATACATGTTTACATACATTTTAAATTGATTTTCTTCATGCAAAATAGATGTCATGCTTTTCTGATACTGGCCGTGTGAAGACGCGATCTAAAAGGATTTCTGTTTAAAAGTCTTGAACACAATCACAACATTTCTAGCAAAAAAAAGAAAAACAAACAAAAAACTAGACGGTGGTCTGAATTAGCTCAGCGGTGTAAAATTTGCAATCTTCACATTTCTTGCGGAAAATGTCACGGCGCACACAGATGGGCTTGTTCGCAACAAGACAATACGGGGATTCTATCCACGTCGCCGAGGTCAGCCAAGACATTCCTCCATCCTCGCATCCAATATCCCCCCGACACACACACACACACACACACACACACACACACACACACACACACGTGCGCTCCACATCCCCCCTATCAAAGTTTCCTGTGGTGCCAACCTGCCCTGAGACTAGTGGCTTATGGGATTTGCGGTCCCTCATCACAGCTGGTCTATCCCTCTGAGCTCCACTTAACCTCCGTGCTCAGAACGTCTGAGGGGTGCACATTTCTGTGTGTGTGTGTGTGTGTGTGTGTGTGTGTGTGTGTGAGTACGCCGTGTACCTGATCATCCATTGTTTCCCCGAAGATTCATTCCAATATAAAAGAAAGCGATGATTCGCGGCGATGAGCTCATCAGATGACGCGGCGTCATGAAATATCAGGGAAATAAACACATCGGCTACGGAGAATGTTTACGTGGCATATATCAGCAGCAGCACCTGGCAACCGCAGCGCGATAAAAGCGGCCCTCCGAGGTTCAGGCAACGGCGAAAAATGCATATAAATTCAACAACCCCGTCCCCAAACATTGGTGCGATAACATCTTTTTACCTTCCTAAACCAAAATAAAGCGACGGTTCTTAAAACGTCATCCATGCTTACGGCCGAAAGAGCTTTGGGATAAATATCGCAAAGTATGTCTCATTTACATCTTTTAAATGTATATTTGTACGTATAATTTGTTTAAATCCGGCACTAAGATACATTGACATGAGAAAATATGAGATGCAGGTTGCCAAGGAAACGAAGATGGAAGAACCCAAGATCACATCTGCTTAACATCAACCAATTATCACTTCTTTTTTTTTTTTTTTTTTTCCTAAACCGTGTTATGTTTACCTTCTGCGGCAGGAGAGTCAAAGTCAAAGACACAGCGGAGCGGCCGAAATTCAAACCTGGGTCAACATCGAGGGCCGACATTGATTATTGATTGAAAATTCTTCCTCCAGATGGAAAAATGAATCTCTTCATACGGACACAAACTGGTTTGGCTTCAAAACTGAATATGGAACAAGCAAAGCTTAATGATATAGAATAAGGAACTAGAATAATATTGGACACATGCAAAATTGAAATTCAAATAAAAAACACATCAATGGCGTTCATTCCTTAAATAACAATACAAATGAAAATAATAGAAATTTAGTAAAAATCATTTTTTTTGCAGCCTTCTGAATTAAATTTCAACAGTAACCTTTTTTCCATAGGCTAATAAAAAATGTAAAAATAAAACAACAACAATAAATTAATTAACTACTAAACGTCCTTCAATGAACGTGAAAGCATGCAAGCCCGTGTCTTGGAGTAGCAAGAAAAAGTGCCTAAAGAATGAAGCTCTTCAAATGGACCCAAACAAGTCTTACTTGAAAACTGAATATGGAACAAGCAAAGCCTGTATTTGTAATATTTCACGGATACAAAATTGAAATTCAAATTAAAAAAACACATCAATGGCATTCATGTCTTGAATAAGAAGTAAATAAAAAATGAATGCCTCTTTTTATTTGCAGCCTTCTGAATTCAATTACAACAGTAATCTTTTTCCACAGGCTAATGATAAATGTAAAAATGAAATAACTGTTTACTGCCTTTCTTTTCACCATTCCTCACAGGGGCAGCACGGTGCCAATATCGCCATAACGTCGCCAACATTGATAGTTATTGAAAAAATCTTCCTCCAGATAAAACAATAAACCTTTCATACGGACACAAACTGGTTTGGCTTCAAAACTGAATATGGAACAAGCAAAGCTTAAAACTAGACAACATATAACTTAATATTGCACACGGCTAAAAATCAATATTCAAATTAAAAAAAACACATCAATAGCTTTCTTTTTAAAAAAAATAAAAATTACATTTAATCGTATGTCTCTTTTTATTTGCAGCCTTCTGAATTAGATTTCAACAGTAGCCCTTTTCCACAGGCCAAATATAACTGTAAAAAATAAAAATAACCGTTTTCCGTCTTTCTTTTGGCCATTTTTTGGAGGGCTAGCATGGTGCCGGTGTTAGCATAAGGTCGCTATGACTACGGTCAACAGAGGAGAGGGCGTTTATGGGTCCTGTCGTGATCTTGCGCCAAAACGCCAGCAGAGCATCCTGGGATTTGTAGTGTTAGCCGTACATGCGCTGTAGGCTAATATAGCAGTGGACCAGCTTCTCCGGCCAAATGGAGTTCCACTACTATGCTAGATGGTAAACGATGACCGCTGATACTGTGCTTTGCATCTGACAGGGTTCACCCGTTCACACTGATAGCGGCAGTTATTATTCCCCGTGGGAACCGACTTGGACGCTCAGTGCCTTGCTTGAGGGCACTTTGACATGCTGGCAGGAGGAGCCGGGAGTGGAACTGCAAGCCTCCGGTAACCTTCAGGTCACACGCGAGATCGATGAAACAGCATTGGTCGGATTATTCATATGCAGCAGAACTTCCAATTAAGAATTTAATTCATTCTTTGACTCTGTTTGCGAAGCGAATCGATATTTCCCGTTGAAATCAATCTCAATCCTATTGACCCAAAAAACATGCTGTGCTTTTTTGAAACTTTTTTATCGGTTTATGTGTGGCCGAACCAACAAAAAGGAATAAAATAGCCTTAATCATTGCTGTGTTTCTGGTGTTCCTCCTCTCCTTGCCAGCGCTCGTACCTGCCGTTTCCTTCACTAAATAAGCATGTGAAGGTAAAGACTTCTTGCATCTGAGACCCTCGCTAACGCTACCTCCAGCAAGCTGTCCTTCACTAAGTCAAACTCACAATCACTTTTCTACTTCTTCTTAGATGGAGACCTTTGCTTCGAAAACGTAGTCGCCCCTTTAGCCCCATCAGCTGTCTTTAGCATCTTTGTTCTCCAGGATCGTAAAAATGGTTGACTTAGCCATTATTTTTGATTTATTTTTGTCACTCTATTTTGTTGCTGTTGTTGTCCGTCTTGCTGCCAATTCCTTTTTTTTTTCTTTTCTTATAGATATTGTCTGACTGTCTTCTAAAGGTCTCTCTTATTTATAATTAAACTCATATTTATTGATATTGTTGTTGTTGCACTGCTGTGACAAAAGAATTTCCCCTATGGAGATCAATAAAGTATTATCTTATCTTATATTATCTTACCTTACCTTACCTTACCTTATCTTGTATTATATTATATTATATTATATTATATTATATTATATTATATTATATTATATTATATTATATTATATTATATTATATTATATTATATTATATTATCTTTATTGTGCTTGGCAAATTGGCAAAAGCTCACATTTAGCTGTTATTTCCTTCTTCAGATTTTGTGTGATTCCTAACTTCATTAGCACCATTAGCACTTTTAATTTCGAAGCAGAAAAGAAAAAAAAAAGGGACTGCAGCTACGCTACAATGCGGAAACCCCGTGAGTTTCTTTGTTTGTGATTCCGCGCACCCAGGGCTTGTTTGCCGGTCGATTCAAAATCCGATCGAAGACCCTGTTCGTTGTCGGAATTGTTTGTGATTCGGGGCGTTCGTTAGCCGAATTTCGACTGTATTCGTGCGAGCGAAGGGCGTCGTGATGGCGCAGTGGTTAGCTAGCGCCTCACAGCAAGACGGTCCCATGTTGGATTCTGACAGTTCGCATGTTCTCAGGATTGTTTAGATGGTTGACTGCTCATGTTTAGCTATTATTTCCTTCTTCAGATTGAGTGAAATTCTTTACTTCTTCTAAACAACACCATCAGCATTTTTAACCTTTTTTTCGTAGCCATAATGGAGGATAACTCACTGAAAAAAAGCACAAAATTAGCGTTACAGCAGGACAACACAACGATGTATGTATGTGAACGACGCAGAGTAGCTTAGACGAACGATGCTACCATGCTACTACGCTACAACGCTGCAACGCGGGAAGCCCAAGAGTTTGTTTGCTTGGGAGTTCACGCGACATAGCTTGTACGCAGCTCGATCCCAAATTAGATCGAAAACTCTGTTTCGTTGACCGATTTGTTCATCATTCGGCCAAGGTTTTACCGACACTTGGTTTTTTCTCCCCGTGCCTGCAAGGGTTCTCCATTTTCCTCCAACAGTCCAAAAAGATCTGTCCGTCCATCGTCTGCCGCTTATCCTGCACTCAGGGTCTCGGGGGGCGTCATCGGGCGAGAGGCGGAGCCACAAATACAGACGTACAACCATTCACTCACGCATTCGGGACAATTTTTCCCAATATTTTTTCCCAAAGAACCTGCATGTTTCTGGATTGTGGGAGGAAACCCACGCAGACACGGTGGGGGGGGGGAGAACATGCAAACTCCGCAAAGAAAGGCCAACCAGGGTCCTTCGCGCTGCGAGGCCGAAGCACCAGCCACTGCGCCGCCCAGGACAAAAACATGCAATGTTTTTTTTGTTTGTATTTTAGAGAGCGACGTAGTTTTATGTCCCTTCATGATGTGTGAAGGACAGAGCGAATGTCTGTATGTCTGTAGATGAAGAGTGAACGCTTATAACTCTGTATGTGATCGACCGGTCCAGGGTGAACCCCGCCTCTCGCCCAATGACGGCTGGGATCGGCGGCAGCTCCCCCCCGACCCTGACCCCGAGTACAGATAATGAATGAACGAATGAATAAATGAATGAAATACACATCATGACCCAGAGTTGAATATTAAGGCATGCGGGCCTTTAAGATTAAAATCAGTTTCCCCGCGATCCCGTTTAGAATCCACCTCCCCGAAACCTGGCGCGCCGCTCCGCTCGCAGCCCGGCTCAAACGGTTCGATCGCGGGGAGACTTCAAAATACAAAAACTAGAAAGCAGGACGAAAACAAAAGCCTCTAAAAGAACTAATTGTGGTGAAAGGGGAATTAAATCTGCAGAGCTTGTCTACTCAGGATGAATGTGTCCTCCAGCTATTTACTCCTGCAAAGACTCCCCAGTTGACTATAAAAAAAAAAAAAAGATTACTCAAAGTGAATCATTCTCCAATTTAATAGTAGAAATGTAACAGTTGCTTTATGGTGGACGCTCACAGCTGGGCTGGACCTAAATTAAGTTAAAGATATGTGCTCGACTCAGGCCGAGCCCCGACATGCACCGTTTGGGTTGGAGGGGATCTTATTTTTCATTTTTTTCTTCCATTGTGCTTTTGTTCCAGCGGCCGCTGCAGAACGCCATTTGAATAATTCTCTCGACGGGGGCTCTCGCGTCTGTCTGGAGTTTAGCTTTAGTTTGGGGAAGTGAAGCAGGAGAAGAGCAATTCTACTTCACTTCTTCCTGCAATAACCCTGATTTATACACAGAAATACTACATCTAATCATATACATGTACGCAACATATGTTTTACCATTATTTGTATCTATTTCTTCAGATCTTTACGGTTTTTATTTTAATTGTATTCATATTTTTATTTTTTTTTCATTTGCTATTTTATTCTTTATTTCTATAAAGTGTTCTAGTTTGATTCTTCTTCACTTTATTCTGTGAGCAGGAGTTGCTTTCAACAAAAAGCAATTTCCCCCTAGGAGATCAATAAAGTATTCTGGTTCTGATTCTCTCATAAAAAAACAAAAATAAAAAGAGCAGAAAACTAAAAAAGATTAAAATAAAAAGAGTGGAAAACCCAAAGTCCTATAACTCCATATATATCCGGTAGAAATACTGTAAATTATTGTTGGTTTTTTTTTATTCAATGCAGTCCAATAACAAAGTATACTGCCGAGAGAATTAATAACAATAGATGAAAGATTAATAAAGGATAAATAAATGAAGGGATTAATAAAGAACACACTATTATTGGTTTGATTTATTCAACGCAATGGAAATTTATATTGATAAATAAAGGATTAATAAATGATAAATAAATTAAAGGTTGAAGGATACATAAATCAATGGATAAATAAAGTGTGCATTAGTATTATTATTAAATAAATGGAAAATTAAACTTTTTTCATGAACGGATAATCTTACCACTACTACTACGACTACTACTACTACTACTACCACAGCTGCTACAAATACATTTTACATCCATATCCAGGAAAAATAAACTGTCAATTATTGTTTCAATTTATACAATGCAAGTCCAATGACAGAGTATACTGCTGAGAAAATTTATATCAATAAATATACATATATATACAAATAAACTAAAGGATAAAGGATAAATAAATCAGGGTATTAATAAAGTATACATAATTATTAATTTAAAAAATAACCTTCTTCCATAATTTGGATAATTTACCAGGACTACTACTATTACTACTACAGCTACTACTACTATGGCTACTACAGGTACTTGTAAGGTCCTGGGATTCTAAATGATTTAACATTTTAATGGTTTCCCAAACAATTTAAAATCCCTATTCAAGAATTTTTGACCCGATCGTACTTTTTTTCTCCATTTTTTTTTTTAACTTGCACAAACATTCACCAACACATTGAAAAATTACTACATACATTTGAAAAATCCAATATTCTTCACAATGTATATCTGAATATGTTGTATACATTTTTATTTACTCAATGCAAGTCCAAGGAAAAAATGTACTGCTAAGAATAAAATAGAATTTTCTTTTCTTTTTTTTATATTTGGATCATTTTACCACTACTCCTACTACAACTATTACTACTACTACTGCTATGGCTACTATTGGTAGTTGTAAGGTTCTGGGGTTTTAAATGATTTAATGTTTTAATCTTTTCCTGAACAATTTAAAATCCTTATTCAAGGATTTTTCCTCCATAATATAGGTATTTTTTTCAAGTTGCATAAAAATTCACCAGCACATTGAAAAATAAATACATTCATTTTAAAAATCCAATATTCTTGACAATGTATATCTGAGTAAGAAAAAGAGAGATAAAAAGAATCTAGGTGATTAAATATCACATCAAGGACACTTTGTGTGTGTCTGTGCATGTGGGCATCTAAATATAATTGAATATTGAAAAAGTCCCCTGCCACAGGCGTCATGTATTCGGGATGCAAAGTAATTCAACAAGTCCTTCACTGAAAGGCAGCTTCTGAAACCCACCAGCAGGACGCTCAGGCAAACATCAAGCCATTTGCATTGTTTTCATTTGGCTCGTCATTGTAACATCACACAGGAGGAATTTCGGGTGTTAAACTGGAATCCGTCCAGCGGACGCCATTCGCTCCCGGGGTCGGAAACACGTGGGGGAGGGGGGCAATGGCGTCTGATTGGGCGGGCGGACGGGCGAAGTGGCGTTGTGAAGAGTGGATCTGAGGGGAGAGCGGAGATGAGCTCGCCACTTAGCCAGCTATACGATTAGGACTAATCAAGTGTCCGCCATTGTGGTTCTGACAGTGATTGTGGAGATCAGCGGCGGCACAGGCAGTCGGGATGCGCTTGAGCCTGCTGTCCAAACCAAGCACATCCTCGTACGTCCTCCCAGCGTGGGGGATTCAGATATTTGAAGAGTTTTCTAAACAACAGTGCGCTGTTCACTCCAACACAATTAAATTCAATTTTGATGCTATCGTTATTAAAACTACTCGACTGCTACACCTACTGATATTATCAAAATTATAGTTTTTATCAGAATAAATATTATTATTACAATTATACCATACGTATCAACATTATTAATATTCTCATTATCATCATTATCATCAGCATCGACATCATTGTTAATATTATTATCATCATCAGTAGCATTAGCTTTATCAGCATCATAGTTTTGTTGTTATTGTTGTGATGCCGTAACAATCGAATTTCCTCAATGAGGCAATAAAGTACTTATATATCTTATCTTATCTTATCTTATCTTATCTTATCTTATCTTATCTCATCTCATCTCATCTCATCTCATCTCATCTCATCTCATCTCATCTCATCTCATCTCATCTCATCTCATCTCATCTCATCTCATCTCATCTCATCTTATCTTATCTTATCTTATTATTTGTATTATTACCCCCCCTTCCTCATTATTGTTATTATTACCACCATTATATAATCGTTATTAGTAGGAGTAGTAGTAGCAGCTGTATTATTAGTATTATTATTCATCTTCAAATGCTACTACTACTAATAATAATGATAATAATACCAATGATAAAACTATTGGAATTATTATTGTTGTAATTATTATATATTACATTGAGACTAATAATTATACTAAAATATAAATTTTCCATATCTTTTTTTTGAATTATCATTATCATCGGCGCCAACATTATTATTACTTCTGTTAAAATTATCATTATCATCATCATCAGTCTCAACATTATTTTTTATCATCATCATTATCAATATTCTCCCCATCTTTCCCCATTATTATTATCCTCATTTTCATCATAATTATAATTATTACTATCATTGTTGTTATTGGTAGAAGTTTCAATATTTGTATGATTATTATTATATGTCTTAATGTAGGATAATAATTACAAAATATGTTGATGAAAATTAAAAAAAGAAAATTTGAACAACCAAAAGATTTAGACAAAGAATGCAAAATAAGGCAGGAGAAATCCATAATTTAACTCTCCCCTCTCACGGGGTTCTTTTTAATCCGTTTTATTTGTCCTCTGTAAATGTAGTTATTTCAGATTTGAACTGTGTTGTCATGACTTTGTTTTGACTCGCACAGACGTCGGCGCCGCTCCGCCGTCTCCGATCGGCACCTTGAATCAACCTCTGTGCCGAACGTGCCCCATAACTAAAACCTCACCTTTAAGATCAAAAAAAAAAAAAAACTGACAGAGGGAATTTGACATTTTTCTTCAAGGCTCGCCAGCCTCCGTCCCAAAACTATGTTTGAGTTGGTTTTTTTTTTCAGTTCTGTCTTCCAATCAGTTGCTCTTTTTTTTTTTTTTCAAACAAATTGATTTAAACGACCTGTAGAGGTTTGGAAATATGTCATGCAGCATAAGGTGTCGTTTCCGAAAAAAATCCCCGTCTCTTTCACTTTCTCGAAAATGTTACCCTTGTCGAGGTCGAGTGTTTTTTTTTTTTTTTGTTTTTGTTCTTTTTATTTATCGGCTGCTTCGGATACGCTTTTAAAAAAAGGATGTAAACAGAACAGGAAAGATAGGACTGTCCGGCCGAGTTGTGCAGAGCTTTATTTACCCGGGCGGGTTGAACAGTATAGTTTAAACCTCAAGAAGGTCCCCGGTTCAATTTCCGAGAGGAGGCTTCCTGCTTGGAGTTTGCGTTTCCTCCGGATTTCTCCGCTTTCCTCCCACTGTCCAAACAACCTGATTCTTTGGAGACCCTACATTGCACAACAGACGTGCGAATGGGTGTGAAGAGTTGGATGTCTCTATGTGGAGAGTGAATGAGCGGGTGAACGCTTGCACGTCACTACATGGGGCTCTGGGATTGGCTGGCGGCCCTCGTCCAGGGTGAGCCCCTCGCCTCTCGGCCAATGACGGCATCCCCATCGGGTGAGTGCTGGATTCTTGATATAGCACGAATGAATGGATGGATGGATGAATGATTGCAAACCACAAAAAAAAAAGTAATCAGTAAATAACAAAGGAAATTCCTATCAAACAGGAAGTCAGTGTAAGGTGGTTCTTAATGTACAAATATAGATGAATAAAATTTAAAAATGCGATAGGAAGAAAGCAGCGACAGGAAAAGGAAAATGGCCGCAGGGTAAAGATAGTCATTACGGGGTAAAACAGCCGAGCTGGATTCGGCTAAATGAATTAGCTTGCAGACCTTTTTTTTTTTATTTTTTTAATCTCCTGAGTGGGGGAGGGGCAGGGACGGGACAGGTGGACGCCGTCGGGGGGCTCCTCGTGGGGCCGGTTCTGCAGGGCCCCCGTCGATGCTCTCAGAAAATAAAATGAATATACATGCGGCGAAAATCTCCCAGCAGCTCATTTAATTTTTGGAGCTCTGAGAGCAGGTTGCTTTGACTCCAGCGGTGCATAATCAGATTCTACCGTAACTATTAGCCTTTGGTTCTCATTCTGTCTGCAAAATCTCAGGGGTAAATACAGTTTCCATATTCCCGAAGTTAGGCTGGACACACGTAAGTTGCCACATGGACGATAGCAGCAGTGACATCGCTGGGACAAGCTGGAAACGCTGCTGGAGCTGAATTCAACTTTTCACATGGATTCGTTATTTGGGCCTTGTGTTTTTCATTATCCGGCTGTTTGTGTTTCCTTTTCCCCGGTTTGTTGGAACGAGACTGAGGGGTTTTTTTCACTCCCAATCTGGCAACGTTTCTTACGGACTCTCTGACGAAATGCCTTTCTTATTTTCTTTACTTTCATTTAGTCCGAAAACAAAAAAAATGAAAATTAAAAATTGAATTAAAAAAATATCGTCCTTATGAAATAAAGTCCAATGGAGTGCAATCTAGTGGAAATGTATTTATTTCAATATATCCCATATTCAAACATTTATATCATTTAATTTCCAGTAACTGGCAATTAAAAAACAATTTAATTTAATTTAATTTAATTTAATTTAATTTAATTTAATTTAATTTAATTTAATTTAATTTAATTTAATTTAATGATGTATTTAACTATTCTCTTTTATTTGCCGTCTTTTTCTTTTTCTAATCGACAAATGAAGGCAGAGGTTGAGGATTAAATGCATGAAACTGGAAGTTAACATCGATATAGTTGGAGGTGTTTCCAGTGTCGAGCCGGCCTCGGTCGCCCTTTCCATGTCGCTGTTACTTGAAAATAGAACGTGAGACCCACAGACGGTCTATCCTGTTGCAGTTGCACATGGCTGAGAAGTTTGCCAGAGTTTGCTGGGCTGGTATCTGACTCGGATACGTTATATTCCCCGCTCTGTGTCCGTACGTGGGTGTGGAACAGCTGTGATGAGACGAGTCCGGGTCCCGAGTGACAGAGCCTGCGAAATGCGTGCACGGTTTTCACCCACGCCCCTCATGGCTTCCTGTTCCCCTGCACGGAAAGGGAAAGAAATTCCACGTTTACAGAAAATTACTCGGTCTGCCGCTGAATCTTTTGCAGGTTTTTCTTTTTTTGTCACTTTTAAAAACTTTTTTTTTTTCTTCATAATGCAGCACTTTGCCAAGTCAAAAGGAAAATGTTATAAAACCATCCTTAAAAAAAGAAATGAAATGATTTTTCTTCAAATCAAAGTCGGCGCCGACTCCGATCCGGGCTGGAAGTGAGTGGGAGGAGACGAATCGGACCTTCGGAGGGAGCGGCGCCGCAGTACCCTTTTATTTGCACTTAACTGTGCTTCGTAATATCGTCTCGGGAACAAAGCGGCCTGGAACCACTGCACTCAAATGTCTTATTGCACTGCCATCATGCACTCCATGTCTCATTAAGATAAGATAAGACATGATGATATCGTACTTTATTGATCCCCATAGGTGGAATTCGATTGTCACAGCTGCGCAACAAGAACAATATCAATAAATATGGATAGAAATATGAATAAATGTAAATAGCGGATAAAACTAAAAGTGACAAAGACAACAGCAAGGATAAGAATGGATAAGAATGGAGTGACAGTGACAACATAGTTAACAAAAAAATTGAAGTAATTCTAAGAATTATGGTACTGCCACAATGACTGTTCATATTTATAATCATATTTATAATAATGCTGACTCTCATTATTTCTTCTCAACGCATGTCCAAATGCACTGCCGACAGCAATGTAGGAATTCCACTGAGCAGGGAAGTATGTTTCTGCACTGCGCAGGTGACAAGAAGCGCTTTGAACCCTGAATCTCCGGAACGTTTTCACTCCAGGCGCAGCATTGAGGATGAACCCGGGAGGTTTGCGTGGAGCGGCGCGTGGCTCGGTCACGTCTCTGGGGTTATGGAGCCAGATAAAAAAACCACCGGAAAGCAGCCACAAGCGTCTCAAATCTCTCCCGAAGCAGTGAATCAGCACAAGGTCGACAGTCGGCGTGTGTGAAAGCGTCTTTCGCACTGTAGGAACGTTCTCTCCAGAACCTTTTCCTGGTTGTTCACACGGCGCAGAAACCAGGACTCTCGCTTCATTGGGACCGCTTTAGGCAGGAACTTTTGGTCGGTTCCGTAGGCAGTCCCGGGACTTCGGTGCTTGGTGATTGGTGGAGCTCGTAAGCCAATGCGAATGCTAACCTAAAAAGTTCCCGTAACAAAAAGTCAACGCGGTCTGTCCTTAAAGTTGAGTTAATAAGAACCATCAGGTAGTTTCTGTATAATTTCGGGCAACTGGACCTGAATTTCTTCACTTGAAGACGTTCCAGCCCTCATCTGAGAAGCTTCTTCAGCTCTAATGACCTGTGGGGAGGTTCTGCCCGCTCTAGGTAGCCCCCGTGGGACCACCTGCGCTTCAACCTACGATGTAGACAACACCCGTCCGAATCCCAGGCAGTTGTATTCGGAAACTCCCCAGAGGTCATTAGAG
Organism: Fistularia tabacaria; assembly: GCA_901007705.1. Classification (NCBI taxonomy): domain Eukaryota; kingdom Metazoa; phylum Chordata; class Actinopteri; order Syngnathiformes; family Fistulariidae; genus Fistularia; species Fistularia tabacaria. The sequence goes on from CAAKHD010005806.1 coordinate 48,603, forward strand.
CTGCAGAAGCCTCTGGGATGACGGGTGAAACATCTTCAGGTGAAAAAATCCATGTCCGGTTGCCACGTCAAGAAGATTTCGACAAGAGTTCACCGAGACCTGGACGACTGAGAACTTCCACAGACACAAAATAAAGCCACATTTGGACAGAAAGCTTTAAGAACGGTCCAGCTCCATTTCTTTTTTATGAGCAACTAGCCTCCTCGAAGGGAATTCACATTAGTTTTGCATTGGCACTGAGCAATGGTGAAGAAGGTGACGACGACACGGACGACATGGACGACATGGACGACATGGACGACATGGACGACATGGACGACATGGAGAGCCAGGTTGTCACATCCACGTCCATGTTCTTCACGGCGGGAAGAATAACTATCAAGCGGCTTCAAGCGTTTTTTTGTTTTTTTTTAATTAGTGCTTTTATCGTTGCTTCGCTGTGTCAAAAACCCCTGCCGTTAGCTAACTCCGTATTTGTTTTGGAGAAGAGCGTAATGCTCGCTGTGAGCCCTGGAGATCCCTCCGTGGATTAGCGGTGCCAGAAGAGCTTCGACCTCTCCGTCGGCCCATTTCTCATTGGCTCAGTCCATTTTGTCCCACGAAAACAGCAAACCCATGAGAGCGATAATTTTAAACACGGCGCTCTGTTTTAGTTTGAGTTCGACCACCTACGACATCTGAGTTCCTTTGGAAGTGTTGACAAGACCACGCCTCGGAGCAAAAGAGGTTCTCGGAACGGCCGAAAAAAATGGCCCAGTCCCTGGAAACATCCCAACGATGCGAAAGAAGCCACTGTTGAAAACAAACAATTGCGAACAAAATATATTATTCCTCTTCTTCTTTTCCCTTCAGGTGTCTCCACAGCCAATCAACCTCCTCCATCTAACCCTGTTCTCTGGATCCTCCTCTCTCACACCAACTACCTTCATATCTTCTCTCACTACCTCCATAATCCTATCTCTGGTCTTCCTGGCATCTTCAATTCCAGCATCCGTCTACCAATATAGTCCCTATCCCTCCTCTGTCCATGACCCAACCATCTCAGTCTGGCTTCTCTGACCTTCTCTCCAAAACATCTAACATGTGCTGTCCCTCTGATGGACTCATTCCTGATCCTCTCCATCCTGGTCACTCCTAAAGAGAACCTCAACATCTTCATCTCTGCTACCTCCAGCTCTGCCTCCTGTCTTCTGTTCAGTGTCACTGTCTCCAAACCATACATCATCTCTGGTCTCACCACTGTCTCCTCCACCTTTCCTTTCATTCTAGATGAAATTCTTCTATCACAAAGAACCCCTGAAACTTTTCTCTATCCATTCCAACCTGCTTGAACCTGTTTCTTAACCTCTCTTCCACACTCTCCACTGCTCTGGACTGTTGTTCCTAAGTACCTGAAATTCTCCACCTTCTTGATCTCCACTCCCTGTAGCCTCACCGTTCCACCCGGGTTCCTCTCATTCACACACATATATTCTGTCTTGCTGCGACTAACCTTCATTCCTCTCCTTTCCAGAGCAAACCTCCACCTCTCAAGATGTTCCTCCACCTGTTCCCTGCTCTCACTACAGATCACAATGTCATCTGCAAACATCAAGAACAAAATATATTGTTATAATATTATAATACATTATTATTATTATATATTTCACAGTGGTCCAGATTCTCCAGATTTAACACGTATTTGGAATTTTTCTCCCCAAAATAAATAAATAAAGAGAAGTATTCTTACCTTTATTTTGAACATTTTCTGTGACTTTACTGTTGTAGGTAGGTGGGAAAAAAAAAAAAAAGAAAGGAAAGAATAGAAAGATTGTATCGGTCATGGTGGATGTGATTGTGTGCAGAGGAACTCCTTTGTCCAGGAGACCATTGAGAAATTTCAGCAGACCAAAATATTAGCAAGAGCCGACGATTACGGGACTGCAGCCCTTCTTCCGTGAATGCAGGAAACACACACAGATGGGACAGTGTGTTGAAAGGGGATGGCAATCAAAGACTACAATGCATTTTTGAGATATCCTCACTCCTGCAGCCGTAATAAATGGATAAAGATGTGACAGTTAGTAATGTCTAGATTTATGTACTTTGTTCTGGCTGGATCTGTTTTAAGATCAAAAATCAATTCCATTTCTTTTTGTGGAATTCTGATGTGCCACCTCCACAGAAATGTTGTGGATGAAAACCGGTGCATAAATGAAAATAAGATCAAATGAAACTTTAAAAATAAATGATATAAAATAAAATAAAATGAAATAAAATAATACGATTGAATAAAATAAGAAATACAATCAAATTTATCACACAAAAAATTAAATGAAATACATTTTAAATGAATAAATAAGTTAAGATAAGTGAAAGCATCAAATAAAATGAAATAAAAATAAAAATAAAATAAAATATAATGAAATAGATAAAATAAAAGAATGATTTTTACTATTAGTTAACAAAATAAAAGTTTCCACTGAAAACAAGCTCAAGGACAGTGTATTCACATCGTCCACTGGCTCCACCTGTTTGACTCCAAGGGATTCCGTGGCAAAATTCACCTCTGTGCTTTCTACTATTTTTAAGTGACCAGAGGAAGCCATCCCATCATGTGTGGGAGTAGAATTTGAATTTTAATCCCCATTCAAGGTGAAAAGTTAAAAAAATAAAAATAAAAAACCAAGCTGTGCCAGATATTTGTTTATATATATGTAAATAAAAGATTTATACTGATAATATAGACATGATACATTTATATTAAACTAAGACTGTTATTTCTATTTTATTTTTTACAATTGTTTTTTTTTTTCTATATTTAATATCTTTTCTTTAATTTAAGGTAAAATGGAAGTTAAATTTGCCACAGAAAAATGCATTTCCAGCGTTCCTTTTACTGTTTGATTAACACTGCCGATCTCACCGCTCTACCAAGATGCAGGAAAATAAATGACTGGAATAGAAAATATCTAAGAAGAGAAAAACAGGAGCAAATGATCACCCTGATAAATGACCCGTTCGTGGACACATGCCTCTCGATTGAACCCGTCATCACGTCTGCGGACGCAGCGCTGATTTCCCGCTAAATGACTTAACCTTTTTCAATGCACTGACCATTAGCGCCCCCACCAAGGCTCTGACCTCCGACCCCTGACCATCGCCACCCCCGTGCCTGAAAAGGAAATAGGACAATCCTCCCGCCCGCCGGGTCCCAGCGCAGGCGGAATGGGCCGACGCATTGGCTAAGCAACGGAGTAGGACAAAATAAGATAGAACTTCATTGATCTCCATAGGGGGAAATCTTTTGTCACAGCAGCACAACGATAGCAGTGTCTCTAAATGTGAATATAATTATTAATAAAAGAGACAGCTAAAAGATAGCAAAATATATCTATAAAAAACAAAAAAACAGAAAAACAATAGACAGCCAAATTAACGACAAGAGAGCTAGAAATAGATAACAGAATGAAAAAAAACAACAAAAAAACAGAAAAAAAGCTAAAGTAGAATAAAAAATAAAATAAAGTAAAATATCCCCAAAGCGCCCGCAGTGCATTTGCAAACCACCGCTTGAAAGCGACGAGGGCAAGTTCCTTTCCCATTCCGGATTTGACTCTCGAGATGCGTCTGATCTTTATCGGCGAGACGATCCGATCAGATTCCGTGGAAAAAAAAACAATGATTGCGATCATTATTTGGCATCGCAGGAACTTCAAAGTCTGAAATGATCAATGACGATCATAACTTTTTTGAGCAGATAGCATGGAGTCGCTAAAGTACTCATATAGTTGCGATAAATTGGCACCCCTTTTCATCTGATTACAAGCTGGTGTTATGATCTTCTAATGTTCTTCCGTAAAAGAAATATGCTCGTGACTTCAGATTTTCTTTATATGGCGTATTTGCGGGGCGAGGTTTTCAGCATTAAAGGTTAATCTGTTTTGATCCAGCCTTGTTAGACTTCCAACTGTGGGAATTTGGCTGGGAGTGTGTCGACGCCGCAAAGAACAAGCGTGAAAAAAAAACCCAAAACTGGCAAGAGGCCCACCGGGAATTAAAACGCTGCAGCCCACAAACAAGGTGTTTAACTGCTCAACTGCAAAAGAAAGAAAAAAACAATGACAAAAAAAAAAAAAAACGACTTTTGCAGTTTAACGCTTAAACTTTGCTTAAAAAAACATTTTTTTAAATGTAGCGATTAGATCGAGGCGGGTCTGGAAGTCGAGGGAGGCTGAATGTGTCTGATCCGCACCCGAGTTGAGTGGAATGAAATGAAGTAACCATGATGCAACGCTGGCAGTGACCTCACAGTTTTGAAGCCTATCTCCATTCCCATCCGTTGCTGTCGATCACCGAGGTGCCCTCTTTTCAGATGATACAACCCATTGTCTCTGTAAGTCTTTTTATCTCAATTTATTTCATTTTTACGTCTTCCATAGTTCCTCTCAACCTCGCCCAAATTGAATTTATGCACTGTGACTGCGCCGTGCTCTTTTTTTGCATGTGATACGACACACTGCCTCTACTATTACAAAAAATAATTGAATGAAGAAATTTGTACATTTTAGGTATCAATAAAAAAACCTTTCAAAAAAATTCATAGATATTTTCCTTTATTCCTTACAATTTCCTCCCAATAGTTCAGCTTGTTTATTTCCCTTTCCTTTCCTTACTTTTCTTTTTTTTTGGGGGGGGACGCCTCTGCTAATTTCTAGCGTAAACGTCATGCAAGTGTACAGACATCTTTTTATTTTTTTATTTTAATTTATTTCACTTTTACGACTTTAACATTTCCTTTCAACCTCGCCCTAATTGAATTTATGCACTGTGACTGCGCGGTAACCTTTTCGAGCACTTGAAAATCTCCAACCTTAAGGGATAAAAAATGAACCCCCGGGGGAAAAAACAGTGAAGATTTTATTAGGGCGGACAGAAATGTATTGCTGTGTCATTTAGTTAAACAGGGACCTTTATCATTCATACTTAAGCTGTACGGCTGCGCCAGAGGGGGCCGCCGGAGCCCGGCCTGATCTCCATTCACCTTTACTCTCGCGGATTCGGGCGACGGGAGTTTAACCCGGGAGTCCTCCTCATCGAGTTTGATCGGTCAGCGTTTGAGTCGGCTCAGAATTGCCGATGGCCCTTTTTTTCCTTCGTTATTGAACCGTGGGTGATCAATACGTGTTGTTTTGTTTCACCAACTATAGGCGCTAACTCTGCTTGGGACCGAACGACGCCTCGATCGCGACGGATGTGAGTGTCGACTCAAACACGGCTGCACGGATTCCACTGCTGGGCGCCTTCGGTGAGTCTTGAATCAGTTTTAGATGCTGGGAACGTTGGACTCATCAATGCTGGCGTTCGATTCGACTCTGTCTGAACTCCAGTCCATGGAAGTTCTGGACAAGAACTATTCTCTTCTCTATTAAATCATCTGCTGTATGAGCACCAGGGACACAGTGACCGACTCTGCAGACGTCTGTCTTGGATATTCACTAAGTGTGGTCTTGACAGTCACTTTTAGGCTGTTCTGACAGAATCTCATGCTGGGCAAAGCCTCTTAAAAGCAAGTTCTCAAAATGAAATTCTTCTTCTTTCTTGCTTTTTTGAGGCACCTGAGAAAGAGAAATAAAATAAAATAAAATAAAATAAAATAAAATAAAATAAAATAAAATAAAATAAAATAAAATAAAATAAAATAAAATAAAATTAAATAAAATAAAATAAAATAAAATAAAATAAAATAAAATAAAATAAATACCAGATGGGTCTATTATCATTGTGATTTTATCAACACAACAACAACAACAATAATAATAATAATAATAATAATAATAATAATTTATTATTATTATTATTATTATTATTATTATTATTATTATTATTATTATTATTATTATTATTATTATTATATAATATATATATTATATATATATGTTATACATATATATATTATATATATATATATATATATATATATATATATATATATATATATATATATATATATATATATATATATATTATACATATATATTATATATATATATATATAATAATAATAATAATAATAATTTATTATTATTATTATTATTATTATTATTATTATTATTATTATTATTATTATTTTGTTATTGTTATAATTATAATTATAATTATATTATTTTTATTGTTACAATTATAATTATAATTATAATTGTTATTATAATTGTTATTATAATCATAATTATAATGTTGTTGTTATAATTACAGGTGTTATTGTTGTTGTTGTTAAATACCAGCACACGACTGCACTTGGAAACTGTTTCGCTGTTGATCATTATCTGTGAGAATTTCCTGCATTGATTATGCTTTTTCCTAATACATCCCTTTTTAAAAAGAAAAACAACAACTTCCTCTTTCACTCATTTGAAAACAATTCACATTTACAATTTCTTTCCTGATTTTTCAATTTTTTCAAGTTTTTTTCCTTTTCTGTGTTTTATGAACTGTCGAGCTACAACCAGCAAAGACATCTCCACTACACCTGGCGCCACCTGGTTTTCTGGCTGTTGTTTCATGAGATGATAAACAATACGGCCGCTGTGTTTCCATCACATCTGCTGTCCATTACTCCGTCCTTCCGCCGTCGGCTGCATCTAGTTTTGGCTCGTCTAGTATCATAAACACCTGTAATCCAGCCACCCATGCGAGCTGCGGTAAACTGTCGGATAGACCGCCGACTCCACATCGATGTCCTCCGCGGGTATCCTTTCTCAGAACAGCCTATTTTGAAGAATTACGTAAACAAAGTGTGACTGACCGTGGCCGGGGGCGTCAGCCGAGACGGCCAATCAAAACAGCCCTACTTGGAGTCCGAAGCGGCGAGCTGAGTTCTGTCACACGTTGCCGCAATGCCTCAATTCACATTTAAACAGCATGTCTGCCACAGTACAACTATTTCTTTCTATTTCCACAGTTAAAGGACCTTGTATTTTGGGAGTTTTATTTTATTTTTATTTTTTTCGGTCGCAGCTCCCCCGCGGTCGGGCGACTCACATCCAGGCTCAATGCACGGGAGCCCAGGCGTTTTATATCGATATTGCTGCAAAGCCACGGAAAATTGCTGAAAATGAAAAATGAATCAGGTGTGTGTATGTGTGTGTGTGTGTGTGTGTGTGTGTGTGTGTGTGTGTGTGTGTGTGTGTGTGTGTGTGCACGGGGACAGAGCGGGCGAGCGGGTATTGAGTCTCGGCGAAGCAGCAGGCCGTGAGACTTCCTCCCTCCGTCTGCTCCCTGGCACACACTCCTCCAGGACGCTTCAGTGCCTCGAAATGAAGAGATGAGAATTTCAGAACGGAAAAATAAACAGTCTGACAGCGTTCTCGCCGGCCCGACCGGCCTCTTCCACCGACGGTCGAATATCACGCTGATGCAGGAGGTGCGAAGGTTTCAATTAAGCAGATGAAACCTGCGATCTGGGTCAATTTGGGTGTAATGGGCTTTGGGAAGAGCCCTGCGAACGGCAGAGTCAGCATCGCGGGGGGGATTCCACTGCAGCGCCGCCCTCATTTTAAATGATCATCTGCTAAATGACTGAGTACGACACGGCTAAACCGGAAAAAAATAATCACCGATCAATTGAGATCACATTTAAAGGGTTTGCCATCGACCCGCATCGAAAAAAGAAACGCAGCTTTGCTTTTGAACAAGTCGTCCGGTGAAAATGAATCTTTTTTGTAAAGATATAAATACAGTTTCAACAGCTGTACTTGTTTTGCTGTACTGCAAATGAATGGAAGAGGGGTGACATGAGAACTGGGGGTCTTTTAACAATAACATAACTGTATTAAAAAAAATACATATTTATATATATATATATATATAAATATATATTTATTTATTTATTTGTTTATTTATTTTTATTTTTATTTTCATTTTTATTATTTTCATATTAGTGAGCATCCCAATGCCAGGAGTTTGTTTTTTTTGATTCATATGATCAAAATGACTGAATATAGAATTAAATTGTTCATGTTGTTGTATCCTAGAATCCAATGAATGAGTGGGTACCGTATTTTGCGGACCATAAGGAGCACCCCGTTAGAAGGCACAATTTTCATATGTATTTTCATGCATAAGGCGCACAGCTTTTTTAATTAATTATTCTTGATATTCCTGATGTTGTACCGTTCTCTGATTGGTTGTTGGCGATAGCGGACACCTGAAGTTAGTGTGAGGTCGGAACAACATTGGATTCCAGCGCTACATAATTAGTTATCTTACATTGTCTGACATTGCAACCCGTATTCAACCAAGGACCGACTGTGATACAACGTCCCTGTGTCAGGAAGGAATGGGCCGACAACCAATCAAGCGAAAGCAGCTTCGTTTTTGACAGATTTTTGAGCGCAGTGTACCACATCTCTGTGTTACTGCCTTGTCGTGGTGGGGAGGCTTGTTTACCTCCATGACCCTGGAGGCTGTACCGACGGGGGTTACACCCCTGGTAGGTTTTACCGAGCCGGGCAGGTTTCGGGGTAGAGGTCGGACGAAAGGCAACACCTGGTCCTCCGGGTTGGGGGTTGGGCGTGAGGCTAACAACCTCAGCCCGTAAAACACTACCTGTTACAGATACGCAAACAAGAGTAAACCATGGTATCCCGCTCAGGGGAGAAGACGGACCTTCGTCAGAAGGACTTATGAACGCCGGAAGCACCCGGAAGACACTGTGCCATCCTCTCAACCAGGGCGACGACCACCATCGGTACATGTTTCAAGCTGGAAAGACCGCACGAGTTGCGGAGCCCCCTGAGGCTACACTTGGGGACCGCTTGAGATGCCTGGAGAACGCTTGTTGGCGGCCTAAGCGCCAGAAAGGGTAGTAGGTGACAGTGGTACCACATCAAATTGGTTGGAGGTCAGTAAGCACAACAAGAATCCACACGTAAGGCACACCGGATTAAAAGGCGCACAGCGGATTTTTGAGAAAATGTAAGGATTCCAAGTGCGAAAAACACGGTAACACCTGGTGTGAAAATAGAGGATTAATCAACTTGACTTAACTCAACAATCAGCAGAATCTTCCATTGCAATTAGAAGCCACTCGTACACGATGGACCCATTTCCTCTTTGGTTTATTTGTTAGCTGAAACCGACAACAGCGCGGGTTATTAATTGAACGACTCGGGCATTCAGCTGCGGTTGGGTTGCTAGGTTGAGTTGATTCCCCGCTCCTCCCGTCTGCAAGTTGAAGGCCAAGATGACCGAACCCTTAAGTTGCTCCCCGACAGCCTGGTTAGCGCCCTGCATGGGCCATCGGCGCGTGAACACGCGTGCGAATGAATGAATGGCTAAACGCCATCCAGTGTGATAGCGAGGCGCGAAAGCGCGATATAAGCTGAGAGACCGTCGGCCCGCTAATGAGGAGTCCAGTCGATCCGAGAACCGCTGAATACTCAACGCAGGTGTTTCATTTTCACCAAGCAAAAAAAAAAATCTCATGCACGCAGATGAACTTTGCATGATTGAATAAGATAAGATAAGATAAGATAAGATAAGATAAGATAAGATAAGATAAGATAAGATAAGATAAGATAAGATAAGATAAGATAAGATAAGATAAGATAAGATAAGATAAGATAAGATAAGATAATACTTTATTTATTCCCATAGGGGAAATTCTTTTGGCACAGCAGCACATCTATAACAATATCATAAATATTGATCTAAATATAAAATAAATCTAACTATAAACTATAAATCTAATCTATCACAGAGACAATTAAAAGGGACAATTGAAACAGCGAGGATAAGAATAGATAACTGAGTGATAATGACAAGATAGTTAACATAAAGAAAATATGATGGCAATTAATTATTTCACTGCCATCATCATGGTTCATATTTATAATAATCTTAATATAAATATAAATAAGAGAGAAAAATAAAAGATAGTCAAAATATATCTATAAAAACGTTTGATAAATGATAAATATAATCATACATATATATAATAATATATCAATGTCATATAGATATAACATGAATTTAATAAAATAAAAAAGGCGGCAATGTGAAAAACAACAGGGAAAAAATCGACAGAAGGAATGGAAGAGAAAAAAAAGACAGCAAGGGTGAGAACAGACAACCAAAAACGACAACAACAAGGGCAAGAATAGAAACAGCGGGACAAAAAAATGATGACGGATAATTTTGATACCTTTACATTAGTGCTCTTAGTTTTGCACAAAGAGTCTCATTGGCCTGTGTTGATACAAAGTGTGTCAGTGTGCAGGTTGGTGTGAGAGGGAGAGGACGGGAGTTTTGGAATTGATGCTTTACAATTTTGCAAGCCTGAAGGTGTGACACCGTGGAAGGAGAAGGAGTTCATGGGCTTGTCTTCTGGACGGAAAGCATTAAAACATTTAAAGGCTGCTATCGCCGCCCTGTTAACACCTGTTGTCGTATTTTATCCCTCGCCAACAGAACACACACAGCCGCCACAGAGCAAGTGTATGGATATCATCTTACTTTATGAACATCAGGAATCATTAAGAAAAAGAATTATGTCCATATATATATATATATATATATATACATATATATGATTCTGAAATTTATAATCACTCGAATGACCGTTAAAATATATCTACCTATTATAATAAATACAAGAACGTAATATGTTCATCTCATACCTTCTTGGAAAAGAAAAATATAAAAATACTAGGCTATATAATTTTTTTAAAATTATTTTTCTGAATTTTTCAATTCATCAATCATTTTATTCACAAATACATTGCCATTTTTTTGCTGATTATATGAACACCCTTTTTTATTTCTGAATGGGATATGATATTATTATTATTATTATTATTATTATTATTATTATTATTATTATTATTATTATTATTATTATTATTATTATTATTATTATTATTATTATTATCATTTATTGAAGTACATTTAGAAATGAAAATCACAACAATACTAATGATGATGATTATTATTATAATAGCACATTTAGAAATGATAATAATTAAATAGCGATAATGATAGTATGAATACTAGCTATTAGTACTAATACAACAGTATTAGAATTAGTATCAGTAGTGTTTTATTCATGTTTATTTTATGTTTATTTTTTTTTCTTGGTGACATCGTGGTAACATAGTGACCTGGTCGTGATAATAATAAATTACAACAGTCAATGGAATTAACTGAGGGGGAAAATGTATAAATACAGTTTGCTTTGTTATAATTCCTGAATTTGCGACGACTTATCTGAAGCAAAGACCTGCACAGACCATGACGGCCCCCTTTGGAAATGAACAGCGCCCAATGATGTTTCACGATTTTCCGTCCGGGATGCAAAATCAGACTCAAATAAAGTTCTGTGTGAATCCATAAACCCGTGATAGGAGAGTTCTGCACCCTCGGGCCCGGATCCCCGGTGTCAGCGTTTCACTGCATCCAACACTGGACGGGAGAGAGAAAATACATCCCAAAAATCTGTCCCCGGGGTCGGGAAGCACATGTAACACATCAGAACAAACATTTGAGTCTTTTTTTTTTTCTTTTTTTGCATTGGGACGAAGTCGACACTTTAACCAGACAAACAACCTCGTAAAAAAAAACACGCGCCAGGCTTTTTATTCCTCAGCGTTAAAGAATCTAGCCTGGAATAATATAATGGGAAATCAATGCTTGAACACATTCCAGTGGTTTGAGAGCGTTCAAAGCACTCGGGCTCGAATCCAACCACGCCGCCGTCCCCTTTCCAGTCTCCCGGCGGCTGATGAGCAGATTTGCAGCGAAGATGAATCTTCCGGGTCGCGCCGGAGACGCGACGATCACTCAAGACTCGTAACCCCCCCCCCCCGAGTGACACCTCGTCCAAGTACCCGCTCATATCTGTGCTACCTGAGAGTGTGTGTGTGAGTGTGTGTAAACAACTAAGTATGGGTGTGAGTGATGGGTAAAGCCGCCGGAATGACAGACATGTGTGGAAGTGTGTGAGTGTGTGTGTGTGTGTGTGTGTGTGGGGGGGGTGTTCACGTGTGTGTCGGGTATGTGTGCCATGTCTGAGCTTGTCTGCATGTGTGTGTCTGTGTGGGTCTGTGATGGATCAAGCTCTACCTGGAATGACATTCCTGTGGGTGTGTGTACGAGAATGTATGTCGTGCGTGTGTGTGTGTGCGCGCGCGTGTGTGTGAGTGTGTGTTTATGATGGATCAAGCTATCTCCAGCAAGGCAGGATGACAGAGCAGCGCTGAAGATGGTGAAAATGAGGGAATGTTGTGCCGCTGTGACCGGAGTTCAGATGTGTTCCGGCTACCGCGCCGGAGAGCCGAGGGGAAAAAACAAAAAACACACAAACGAAGCAGGACGAGTGTTTCTTTTCGAGGAGAAATACGAGCTTCTTGTCTGGAAGCGGCGAGGAAGATAAGAGACGTGGGCTAGCGGTGATTAGTCGGATCAAACCGTCACTTGGGAAACAAAATTATAAAAATGAACAAACAATGTATTCTGGTTAGAGTTTTCAAAATGACAAAAATAAAAGCGGCGCTGACAGAAAATCCAGCGCTTTTCAAGCCCCGGCTGTCAATCACATGGATGCAAAAAAAACAAACAAAGTTCAGGGTAATAACAATAAAAGTAGTAATACTAATAAATGATAATTACAGCCATATTGCTGTTATTCAGAATAAGGATAATAATATGTTTTCACCTGATATTTTCTGCAAAATAAATTAAAAAAAAACTAAATAATATTGAAAAAGAGCATATTTTAAGGATATAAGGGAGTTTCATCTATCATTTTATTTACCTATCTATCTATCTATCTATCTATCTATCTATCTATCTATCTATCTATCTATCTATCTATCTATCTATCTATCTATCTATCTATCTATCTATCTATCTATCTATCTATCTATCTATCTATCTATATATCTATCTATATATCTTCTATCTAGCAATCATTTCTTCCAACAATCTATCTTTCTACCCATTCATCTATCTATATTTTTGTTTTGAGTTGAATAGGGGACTTTCATCTGATAGCTTTTTCATTTGATAGATAGATAGATAGATAGATAGATAGATAGATAGATAGATAGATAGATGGATGGATGGATGGATGGATGGATGGATGGATGGATGGATGGATGGATAGATAGATAGATAGATAGATAGATAGATAGATAGATAGATAGATAGATAGATAGATAGATAGATAGATAGATAGATAGATAGATAGATAGATAGATAGATAGATAGATAGATAGATAGATAGATAGATGGACGGACGGACAGACAGATACTGTTTTTCAATGTTGTCATTTTTGTTCTTTACTTTATTATTTTAAGCAGAAATAATCTGGGAAACGAACCAAACAAAGACTGCTTCGTGTTTATTTTTCTGCTTTCGTCTCACTTTTTTGGCACCCTAGAATTACCTTAAAAATTGACACTAAATCCCTGAAATATATCAAAATAAATATCTAAAGATATACATTCATGAATAACTTTAGCATGGTTTGGCTCAGAGAGTTTATTTTGATATTTTTCAAATACACACATCAAATACACACATATTTAAACAGCATTTTGTACAAATAGGATTTAAACCGAAGTAAACAAGGAACGGCGACGCATGTGAAGGCTGAAGCTTTGGCTTCTGGTTCTTCCCGTTCTTACAGAAGAAAGAAATATGCAAACACATGCTTTTAATCACAAATACCTGAGACAAAGAGAGTAATAATTGAAACTGAGAATTCAGAGAAATTAGCATGAAATGACACCCAAAATTAGCAAGAAATTAACCGACAGCTGAAAAGAAATGACTTGAAAATTAGCATGAGATTGAGAAAATGATACACTTCAGGTATATTTAGCATTTTTCTTTAAACACTTGATGAGATTAGACAATGGATGGCAATAGATAACAGATCCAGGGCTAAATAATTGCACGAGGAACATTTATTTTAATGATATGTTTTTTTAATCAAAAAAAAGAATAAATAATCAAATTGTATTTTTTTTTTTGCAAAAAAAGAAAAAAAAAATGTTTATTTTACTCTTTTTTTTTTTTTTGCAAAACCCCGCGGAGCGTTGCCCGTTGCCGCTGCACGACGTGAACTGATCGAATGGGGGGACTGCGACCCCTTGACCGGGAGAAAGATGGGATGGGGAGAGGTCCGATTAGGAAGAGGAGAGAGATGGCGGTCAACGTAAAGGACGTGGGAAAGACGACATGCACGTGTGTGTGTGTGTGTGTGTGTTTGTGTGTGTGTGTGTGTGTGTGTGCGTGTGTGTGTGGGAGTGAGAGGTGAGGATGTTCGTCATCAGGTGATCACACACTGCGGCATTAGTCCTTCTTATAACGTGACAAGGTGTAGGTGTGCAAACGATGAATCCGTCGCGTGCTGCAGATGGATGGACGCTCGGATTGATGCACGTCATTATTTGTAGCCAAATGTCAATGGTCCCAGTAAAGCAAACAAATGGTGGTAGATATGGGCGCGCATGTGTGCGTGCGCGTGGAGGCGGTTGTTGTCGGGGGGTGGGGGGGATAAATCAAGGCTGAATGTTCGACAGGACCGGAGAGTGAAGACGTCGTACTGACGGAATACAAATGACGGTTTGTGTGCGTTCGCCTTTCTGAGACGCCCGGCGTTTATCTGTGAAGCATCTTCGATGTCGGCGTCCTGGATTGGGAGAAACTCCTTGTTGTCTTTGAACGTTTCGATTTCGACGTCCCCACGAGCCGCGGGGAGACGACTTCCTTTTTCCCGGTGTCGTACTCGCTTCATCCCTTCCATCATCTCCTCCCGCTGAGGAAGTTCATGTCCGCTTTCACTCCATCCGTAAACCTCCTCTTTGGCCCCGTGAAGTTCATAAATGTTTGAATTTCAACCTCCTTTTTAAGAAAATGTCTTATTTCTGTCAACCTCTATTTATCTCGGTTTGAAAATACATATATTTTCTCTTGATAAAGGGTGAAGCCCAGCAGTCAAAACTTTTTCTTTTGGCATTAAGCTAAAAAAAAGAAAATATATCTGCAGGTTACCTTTAACATGTTTGCACAATCCAACAAAGGACTTCAAAGTTAATTGCTTTAATTTTGAATTAACCTCATTTGTAAGAAAATGTCTTTTTTTCTGTCAACCTCTATTTATCTTACAGTTTGAAAAAAGTTTGAAAAAAACAAACTAAAAAAGAAAAATATATATGTATGCATTTGTGTTGATATGACAGTTTCCTCTTGATTAAGGGTGAAGTGCAGCAGTCAAAACTGTTTCTTTTGGAATGAAGCTCATAGAAATCACTTTTCTGCAGGTTCCTTTCAACATATTCGCACAATCCAACAAAGGACTTTGGAGTTAAATGTTGTTATTCTAAATTAACCTAGTTTTTTTTTTCCTGGAAAAATGTCTTGTTTCTGTCAATCTCTATTTATCTTACTGTTTGAAAATATAAACGCCCATGTTGATCGTACAGTTTTCTCTTGTTAAAAGGTGAAGCCCAGTTAAAAGCGGGCTTTCTTTGACAAGTTACAACGATCCAGGTGGGACTTGAACCCACAATCCCCAGCTCCGGAGGCTGATGCCTTATCCATTAGGCCACTGGACCACAACACTGTACATTTCTCATTTTCTGGAACACTGGCGCAGCTCTTCAATCCTGCAGGGATCCCAGAAGATCCATCTTGGTGACCTCTGGAGGTCAGAAGGTTACTATTATGACTATTATTATGATATGACGATCATGACTCATCTAGTATCTGTATCTGTAAGCATAATGAGAGCTCTATCACGTTCTTGGCGGTATGTTTCTGTGGCTACCCTTTGTTTCTGACTATTTCTGTGATCTTGATGAACGCAGTTTCAAGGTGCGTCCATGGGGAGGAGCATGTCCTGCACGGGTATCAGTATCTTGTTCGCCTCATCGCTCATAACAGATGGATTGCTCCCCCTCCGGCATGAAGTGGAGGTATTGCCTCAAGCGAGGGAGTTCAAGTATCTTAGAGTCTTGCTCACAAATGAGGGAACGATGGAGTGGGAATTGGGCAGGCGGCTCGGTGCAACGGGCGAAGTGATAGCGGCACAGCATCAGTGTGTTGTAGAAGAAGGCCCCGATCGAGAAATCAAACAATTCAGTTAACCACTATGTGTCATTTATGGTCACAGTTTGGGGTTTTGACCAAAAGAACCGGGTACGGCTTTTGTTCTTTTACGTCAAAGGCACCTCATTTGACTTCCTGCATCATCTGAGGTGGTTCGGCCGCTCGACCTCGTAACTCCCCTTAGTCTACCTGCTATGCGGCGTCCTTGTCCCCAGGCTACGCTTGTGGGACAACATGGTCTGTCTGCCCTGAGGACACCTCAGGGGTCTCCAAAGAAGAGAGCTTTTTTTGGGGGGGCGAAAGCTGCGACTGTGACTGGGTCCGAGATAGGTAAGGGCACAGGGATGAAGAGGAAAATTTGCAATCTGATGGTCACTGCCAAGTGTTCGTGCGAGTCCGTCGGCAGGCTGCCATCGGACGAGTCCGCCTTGCGTCTTTGAGCCAGATCGAAGGGTAGAAGTCACAAAAAAACGACCGGCGCGCTGCTCGGAGATGAGATTTTTAAAGTTATTTATCGAATTACTGCTGTCAAGTCCAAACTTAGGACCCCTATACATGTATAGTACGTTGTATGTTGACATAAAATCGGTGTCATAAGTCAGCCTTGGCTTTTGCAGAAACAACACGTCATAAGAAAACATTTAAAATCATTTTACTCATATTTGCTCTTTAGTCCCTATTAAAATATAAGACAACTTCAATGTATGTACAGTGGTCCCTTAAGATACAAATTTAATTAGTTCCAGAAGTGGGTTCCTATGTTAAATTTATTGGATCTTAAATGAATTTTCTCCATTTGAAATATCAGAAAACAAATTAATTTGTTGGTTCGTATCTTGGACACGTTCATGCTTCGTCATAATTTTGGGCTTAATTTTCGCAGAAAGCATCTTCTTTCCGGGTTCACCGCTTGCTTTCTCAGGGCCTGTGATGATTATTAAAAAAAAATACACAAAATAAGCACAAAGTTAAATTAGTATCATTAATTTTTTTTGTATTTTAAGGATAAATTTGCTCGAAACGGCTTCGTACCTTAAAAAAATCCCTATATAAAGTGATTAGTATCTCAAGGAGCTACTGTACATTCGGGAGCTCATGTGGCCGAGGGGTTACTGTCACCAAGCCTACATCAAATACACAAGTTCTGTAGGACATCAAGCTAGCAGTTCCGCGCATAAACCATCCAACACGGTGACGGCGAAGATGAAGAATCTAAAAACAAACTAAAAAAACATTTTTTTTTCATTCTGTCGTCTATTTTGTCCCTGTTGTTGTTCACCTGCTGCCTACTTGTTTTTTTTCTCTTTCTTAGATATCGTTTGACTATCTTTTAATTGCCTCTCTTATTCATCTTAAAATAATTTCCCCGATCAATAAAGAATTATCTTATCTTATCTATCTTACAATAATGATAATAAATAGATAAATAATTTTTTAAAAAAGAGACACATTTTTGAGCGGGGGGGGGCTCACACAAAGTGTCATTTTAAGAGCCACGTCGTAAACCAGCGACACACTTTGCACATCTCATTTATGAGGCAGCTGCGAGCGGTGGGATGATTCAGAGCGAAAAAACAAAAACAAAGCAACAAATGTCTATCTTGTTCATCCACAGCCAACAATCAACCCTAATTCCGATCTTTCAAACCCAAAACAATGGGTCATTTACTTGCATTTAAACAACATAAGGGCTCTCAAATGAACTCGTATTTGATCAGCAATTTTATGTCTAAATGCGTACAATTTTCACTGTCTTTAACCGTGCCAGTGATGATAAAATCTCAAAAAAAAGAACTCAAATCAATTCATCTGTCGTTCACGTGAGCCTCACCCTGCACGTACTGTGTGTGCCACAGACGTATGGATGGAAACGCGCCCGTATGACTTAGCAAAAAGGTCCATTTGTCTGTCTCACAGGGCATCATTTTACCATTTGCGGTTGAATTGAAAGTGTGCAATCAACTGTATCCCTGCAGGTGAGACATCGAGTGAGACGCATGCGCGTGAGTCATTAGGCCGCTCGGATCCGCTGTTCGCTTTGACGGCGCGCACGCAGAGCACTTTGGAAACGAAGGTCACGAGATGCACGGCAATCTGGCAGCTGTTCCAGCGTGGCATATTTAGATGATA
>CAAKHD010005806.1:68574-88574 GCA_901007705.1 Fistularia tabacaria
AGTCCAAACTTTAAAAGAAACATTGCATTGCAAGTCATCCTGGAAATTGATTCATGCTCGATGTGTAGGTTTCATGTCAGGGCTGTGTGTGTGTGTGTGTGTGTGTGTGTGTGTTTGTGCGTGTGTTTGTGTGTGTGTGTGTGTGTGCATGCATGAGTATGTACTTGCATGCAAAATGGACAACAGGATGTAAATAGCAAAATTATAGAAAAAAAAACACTGCATGTTATCCTGGTTTTGTATATATGCACGATGCATTTGTGTGTGTGTGTGTGTGTGTGTGTGTGTGTGTGTGTGCATGTGTGTGTGTGTGCGTGCATGTGCATGTGCATGTGCATGTGCATGAGCATGCACTTGCATGCAAAATGGACAATATGTGTAAAACGCCAAATGATAGAAAAATCACAGCAAGTTATCCTGGTTTGTTGTTCATACATGGTGTGTAAGTTTCGTGCACACACACACACACACACACACACATACACTCACTGTGTGCATGTGTGTGTGTGTGTGTGTCTGTTTGTGTGTCATGCATACCTCTGCACAGCCCTCTTCCCTTTGCAAGTATCTGCCTGTTTTGTTTTTCCCGGTGGGGGCGGCCCGGGCCTCAATGCAGCCTTTATTCCCCTCGCTGCGTTCGGCGGTTTCAAACAAGACACACACCTGAAACGCAAACTAACCACCGACGGGCCGCTTTGAACTCGTTGAGCAATTGCGCGTAAAGGCGGGCGGTTCGGCTAAACTATTCATTACAACCAAAATACATATGTGGAGTTCAGGCGGAGTGGAAATCGGTGTGTGTGCAGCCGGTTAATGAATAACAGTCGATCTGCAAGGTATTATTGTTCTTACAGCTTTAATCCTTTTGGAGGATTTCTTTCAAGAGGCTGTGCTGAAATTACAAAAAGAATAAAAAGGAATAAAACACCGCAGCCTGAAATAGAGCAAAGAATTCCAGTCTAGTCTACTGTAGAAGGGGGGGGGGGTCGATGAGCATGCCAGGCCAGGAGATGGCGTGATGTGAAACGACTTCCGCATATCGGTGGCGTTTCTTTCACCAATTAAATGGAAAATAAATAAAATCATGAAAAATGATGGTGATGCAAAATGCGGAAACTGATTGTTGTGCATGGATTGTGAGGTGCGTTTATTGTTTTGTGTCATCCATTTTTAATGTATTTCGCATTTTTTGCGATGTTCTGGTGCGGCTGTCGTGCAGCTTCGTGTCAGTGCGAGGGGGAACTTTCATCCCGAGCCAAATTCGTTGTTGTGATTCTGATTAAAGTGGATTCTGACGATAGAAGTCATAATGTGGAAGTCACGCCACATACAATATGGAGACTTCTGACAGCCAGTGAGACAGGCAGAATCTAATATAATGTCAAAATATCAATTGTGTTTGGTTTGCAATATTGTTATATTCATGACATTTTTTGATTTTAAAAAAATATATATGTGGAAAAAAATCATAAAAACATTAAAAAAAACAACAACATTTTATATTAAGAATAATGTTTAAAAAAAAATGGTTCTATAAAATATTTCATTTTGTCCTTGTTTTTTTTATTCTAAAACTGTTTTATTGTGAAAGCATGTTTTCGTACATTCTAAACATTTTTAAAATGTTTTATGACAAAAAATGTTTTATGACAAAAAATGTTTTATAAAATGTATTTATTTAAAAAAAACGTAAAAATTCGTAACACCAGTCAGACATGCAAAATGGAATATAATAACCTTATAATGTAGTTTAATTTTTGTTTGGTTTTCAATTTTTGTCTTTTTTTTCTTTAGAACATTTCAATTGAAATTTTTTTATAAAAAAACACTCAACTACCGCTTCATTTTCCATTTGAAATCAACATGTGTTAAAAAAATATTGACAATGCCACAGTTTCAAGGCAAATAAAGGGAAATGTGAGTACTTAGAAATTCACAACTCCAGTGAGACATGCAAATTGGAATATAATAATACAAATAATCTACAATATATATTTTTAGGGTTAGTAATTTTAATCTTTTATTCTTATATTTGTAATATTCAAAAAAATAAAGTTTTACAAAAAACGGTCAATTACCCCTTTGTGTACTTGTTGAAATAGATATTTGTTGAATAAATATTGACAATGCTTCAGTTTCAAGGCCCATAAAGGGAAATTTGAGTACCTAAGAATTCACAACGCCAGAATAGCCCCGGTACATATTTCCTGCTTCTTCCAGGAGAGTTCGGCTGCTCCAACGTTCCCTTTGATGACACCGTGTAATACGGGGCTTCGGACCCTCGGGGTTTGGACGAGGGGCTTAAGGGGCACTTTGTCTCCAACCCCAGGTTTGCTTCAAACAAGATGCCTGAACTTGTATTTCTTTTTTAACCGAAGCGAAATTCCCCTAGCGTGCGCTTCGCCCCTGAACGGTACAATTCTAGGGTTCAGCTTGCATCAGAATTGCAACAAAATCAACAGAAATAATACAAATTTTAGTCTCCTCCAAATTGCACACATCTGTGTCCAATCTATTCTCTGGTCCAGCCCGAGCCCGTCAGACGGAGCTCTTTCTAAGCTCCTGTTCCTCTGGTCCGACCCTTAAGTGGTTAACAGCCATCAGGCTGACTCTGAAATGGCCCATATTGCCATTACTAAGGTTTTCTGGAGCCATCCCTTACCCTTTTAATGACAGCTGCTTCCGCCATTAATTCACAATCAATAATGCAAAAACACTCAGAGAGAGGTCCATCCTGCCGCGGCTTTATTTTCTAATGCTCCCCAAAAGCTAATGAGTCAGGCTAATTGGTTTGTCATCATCACCACTCAGGGGTTTACTAGTGGAAGTGGTTCTTTCCTGTTTAGTTTTATAGAGCATTAGCCGAACAACTGGTTTACCGTGACCGACCAGAACCGCAGAGTCATCGATGTTTAAATGCATTTTCATCTCCGAACTTTTATTGAGAGAGAGGAATGCTTAATGGCGTACAACATTAAACAACAACACGGTTTTACGATGCGGCTGCTTTTTAATGTGATGTTTGATTTCGGCGCATCGGAAATTGGCTTTGAGATTGCAATCGCTAAAATACCAGTGATTGAGAAGCTAAGCATAGCTGAAAATATTGATGCATTATTAAGCGTCTGCAGGGTTTTTGATTTTACTAATTAATTCTTTGAATTTTTAGGGTCAGTATCACTGTAGACGTCTTTCTGAACGGGACGCCAGGCCCAGAGTGAGGATGTGAGTTGTATTGGCCTTTTTGTTGCTCCAAATGGAGGCCTTGAGAAAACGAAAAGATACGAAACCTCCAAACCGCCCTCCAAAATGTAAGAAAAAAATCATTTCAAAAAATAAGAGAATAAACCAGTCAATAAAACTCGAGTACAGTCTCTGAAATGAGCTCCTGGACCAGTTTGCGGAGCACACAACTGAAGGAAATGTGTGGGTCATCTCTGATGACACAAATGCAAAACACAGAGAGAGAGAGAAAACAAAACAAACAAACAAACAAACAAACAAAAAAAATATGTATATGGATAGATGGATAGATAGATAGATGGATAGATGGATAGATAGATAGATAGATAGATAGATAGATAGATAGATAGATAGATAGATAGATAGATAGATAGATAGATAGATAGATAGATAGATAGATAGATAGATAGATAGATAGATAGATAGATAGATTGATTGATATAGTATATATTTATGGTTTACATAGGGCTATATAAATATAAAAATGTGACAAAAAATTATATATTATGATATAAATTATTGAAAAAAATAAAAATGATTTTAAAATCGTATATATAGCTTATCTAGTATATATATATATATAGAGAGAGAGAGAGAGAGAGAGACAGAGAGACAGACAGAGAGCGATAGTATATATTATATATTATATAGTATATATATTATGGTTGACATGGGGCTATTAATAAAAGTAGATAAATAAATAAATAATAAATATAGAAATATCATTTAAATTACTAATTATGATGTTAAATTGTCGGAAAAAGTAAATCTTTGAATTTTTTTCGTTGTCTTTATTCGGACCCCCATTGCCCAGGTGGGACATTCTTGGTAAGGTTCCCTGGTGAAGTCCAGGCCTTAAAATCACTAAAGCTAAAGCACTTTGGTCCATCACCAAGTATTTCGGCAGTTCTGGCATTTGGGTGCCCCCTCAGGGCCTCCTCCACCCGTCACCATGAATATCCTTTTCCAAAGGGTGAAGTGCGCTTAAGAGGCGTGTCGATTCAAAACTTGGTCACTGTGTTACTGGGCTGCAGCTCACGCGAAGCAACGTTCTGGACGAGATACTGGAACAGAGAGTTTTTAGACCGTATGTTTTTCTTGGGGCTGTTGAAGATATATCAACGAAGAAAAAAAGGCATGCCTTGTTTGGAATGTGTCTGGTGATAAAAGAATCCTGTGTGTGTGTGTGTGTGTGTGTGTGTGTGTGTGTGTGTGTGTGTGTGTCTGCGGGCGCATTTAGAGATTCTTCGTTGACACTTGATTTTGAAGCTTAAAAACGAGAACATTCAGATTTTGAATGAGTTTTCAAGGGTCCGTCACGCCTTCCTGTCATTCACTCACTCTTAACCCTTCTCACCTGTTCAGTTCTCTGATGGAAAGTCCACTCTGAATGTATTCATTTTTATCATTATTATTATTACTATTATGACCTGATGACGGGGACACTTATAGAGACAAACATCGATTCACTGTCTCACTCTAACATCTGGGCTTTTTAGGGCCTCAAATAGAACTAACTCATGCTAACTCCACCAATAAAGCCCCTATCATTATTATTATTACTATTATTATTATCATCATCATCATCATAATAATAATATTATTATTATTATTATTATTGGTATTATTGTTGTTGTTGTTGTTGTTTTGTCATTATTATTATTATTATTATTCTAATATTGCGGTGGTGCTTTGGCCTCTCAGCAGGAAGGACGCCGGCTGGCTTTGGACAAGGCGACCTCTCCGTGTGGAGTTTGCAAGTTCTCCTCGTGTCTGCGCGGGTTTCCTCCGGGTTTCTCCGGTTTCCTCCCTGCGATGACTGGCGACCAGTCCAGAGTGAACCCGGCCTCTCGCCCAATGACAGCCGGGATTCTTATTATTATAATTACAACATATTATCATCTTACATATTGTGGTTTGTCTCTTTAATACAACACCATTCACTCATTGACTCGTCCTTTCCTGACATTCACTCTGTCATTTAGCATCATTTGGACGTACATTCTCTCACTCTGCCTTTCACATGTCGGGGTTTCTGATTCCGACGGCATGATTTTGAATTGTCAGAGAAACCCGGAGAATTTTAGTAAAGCTAAGCTACCCATAGCCATCAGAGCAGTGGACCCCAACCTTTTTTTGCGCCACGGAACCGGTTTAATGTCAGACATTATTTTCAGCGACCGCCCTTTCCGGTTTGGCGGATAAATACGACAAAATCAAATGATACGACCGGCAGAAACACTGGTATTTTCTAAATGTGATAATGGACGTGAATCGGCTGTGTGTGCGACTTTATTAGCAGCGTCCTTGTGACACGGCGGAATGCAGAACGCTTGGTCTCCAAGCGCAGAAGCAGTTTGGAAGGCTTCATTGCTTCATTAGAGAGCCGGTCGCCACATATTCTGCAGAGCGTGCACCATTGCTCTCTGAGTGGGAACAACCGGTTGCAATAAATCCATATTTCAAGTATGACTTCTGCGATTGGCTGTTAAAACCAGCTTCGTTTCCCTTTGACGTCGTCGGCTCTTCTTGTGTCTCCTCACCGGCTCTTTTACCCTGTGCAATGAAACTTTTCTGTTCATTTTGCTAGCTTGGGGGTTTCAATGTAGCGCTAATGTACTATGTGTCAGTCTGCCGGGTTTCCGGTTTTCTCAGAGCTCATCTGTTGGCTGTCGATTGTTTCACGTCACCGTAAAGTCTCAAAGACTTGAGATGATATCAAAGATGTTTGATATTGTCGCAAACCCAAGACTAGAAAAGACAGATCTGAGATCACCAGCTTATACTTGACGGCCACGGTGACGGGTTGGCGTCGTGACTCCGGTAAAACTCCAGTGAAACCCCAGAGATTTACTTCCGATTTCCATTCTTTTGGTCTGCGACCGTGAAAATCATCAGTCGTAAGCCCGGCATTCGACAAGCGTGAAACCGTCCCCCGGTCGGGGATCTCCATTACATCCCGCTAACCGATCGGACCTCCGTCGTCTCGCCAAACGTCAAGACCCTGCGAGTGAACCGCCATTCGGTTTCGGAGTGACCGAGACTCAAACGTAGGGCTTCATCTCTGGAAGTGAACACACTGGTAATTTTTTGGATTGGAAACGCACGCGTGGTGGGGGGGGGGTTGATGGATGGACGACTTTTCGCTCCGACGCAGAGGGAGGAAGAGAGGCAACGGCGCGATAATTCATTACAGCGAAAGGTTAAAAGTATACCGTGGGATAAATGAGGGGCTGACATCGGGACTAATTAGCCTTTATTGTAATATGCTATGCTTGTCAGGGTGATTGACAGGGATATCCCCCCCCCCCAGTGAATTCTCCGCCCGGTTGACGGACGACCCGAGCGACGGCCGGTCGTTTGTAAACAAATGACAGGACGGCGTGAGCTCCGACCGGATCTGGTGAAAAAATGCGGCGGCTGATCCGCCGATTTAGATGAAAGTAAAAGGATTGCAGGCATGAACGGCGAAATTGAAAAAAAAAACAAAAACGAAATAGACGCACATCCGAGTCCCTTCGCTCTCTGTCGTTAAATTCCTTTCAGTGATATTTGAACGAATAACCGGGAGTTTGATGTCGGAAAAAACAAAGAGATGTGCAGAAAAAATAAAAAATGATGATGTGCGATGAGATGCCACAGAGGCAACAACCTGTGAATATTATATTTCTATCATAAGAGTCACTCAATAATGCGAGTCAATATATAAGAGGATGTCCTGAAAGGTAAATCACATCACTTAGCAAAATATGATACGGGACATTATGTTTGTTCACGGACAAAATAATGCCGTCGTCGTGGGAAATGAACGGAGACGGGCCGCCGCTAACTGCAATAATTGCGGCGCGCATTAATCTCCGCCGTGAGCTCGTTCTCACCTCCTTCTCTTAACGCCGATATGAGGGAGCTTCCTAAATCCAATATTATCTTGTAAAAACATGTACGCTGATGGATTATCCGTAAATCACGGCCGATGCAATACCCCTGCATGATCACAGGCCATGTAATCATCTTGATCATTTCAAACAAATAGTCCCCGGTTCGATCGATACGGGTTCAGACGCCGGCAAAAGAAATGCATTTCTTCATGGATTTTGTAATCAGCCGGAGCCCCCTCGGTCAGAGGCAGACTGAGACTGAGCGTAAAGGGGCGGACTGCGCCGCATCGATCCTGTTTTAAATAAAGGGACAAACGACACGATTTGATGGCAGTGAAATCCCGAGAACTTATGTGCCTTGAGAGTTGATGAAAGCGGTGATCTAAAGGTTAGAGCGCAGGTGATCAACCTTTTCCCAATTCCTGATCGCCTATAGTGCTGAGGGAGAAAGGCCGGATCCGCCCGCCGCCCCGCTGCGCCTCAATAGCCGGTGTTGCTGCATTCGCACTGATGCACGTGGAAAGGAAAATAAGCTTTTTGGGGGAAATTGTAGTGCAAAGCGTACAACTGTATTGAAACTTCATTTTTAATCCGGGATTAAACCCTCCGACTAAACTGCAACTGATGTGATTTCGCGTAAGTTTATACTTATTTACCGTTTCCAAGGTGATTTGTAAGTTGTTTTTTTTTCCCGAAATGTATCAGATAGAAGGTAAGTCAAAGTATCACTGAATGTGGAATGAGAGAGTCGATGGAACCTTGCCATTTTCCCAAAATAAATTGATCGTTTCTTCCTATCTTGTTTTTCTACTGGACATTTTTTTTATTTTTTGTATATACACAACCCCCATTATTTATTTTTTTGCAATGTATAAATTTATACATATATTTTTATGTAAAATTATCATCATTATTAACCTGCAATCACAGAAAAGCTACTGTTTTAAACTATGGTTCATAATATTAATTCAAAATATATGGCAAAGTTTTAGTTACAACTTCGAACATGGCCCCAGGTTTTATATATATATTCTCTATATATACGCACACAAATGCATACATATTGATACAGATTTTTTAATGAGTTACTTTTTAAAATTTATTTTATTAATTTATTTATTTTTTCTTGCAGTAAAATATATATAATATGTATATATAATAATATACACACACACACACACACACACACATACATATATATATACACATACATACATATAAATGCATGCACATAGATTTGTATACATATAAATATAAGCCACTCGACCCGAATGACTGAGGCACCGTCCTGAGACAAATCTGAAAATAGATAAATAGATTTAAAAAATCCATCACCAGACATTTGCGTCACGTCCTGATGATAGAAACACACTCATTGACTTTGCAGAAATGAATGAAAGGATGGCTCTGGTGGCCTGCTTCATTTACCATATCACTTCGACCTCTGTTTGAACACATGGAAACAGTAATGCAGTGTTCCTGAGAGCAGGCCGGGCAACATCACAAGATCAAGTATGATCCGATCCCGTGATTAAGGATACAGCATATGGTCTAATTATATCAAGCGAGCCGTATCTGGAAGCATCTTGGCATTTTGCGGTGCCCTTTTAAAATACTCGTCTCTTCGCGAACCCACACGGTTGAAGAATTTATATAAGTTATTTCATAATCCTTCCTCCGTTTCCCCCCGTTTTGATTATCTATTTCTGGCAGAGGTGGTTGTTGTTGCTAATGTTTGTTTCTATAAGCACTTTTATCAACAGGAAATGAGTTTTTTTTTTTTTTCCTCCAGTTTTATGTGTTCTAGTCCCAGGAAACAAAGATAAATGATCCTGTGAGTGAGTTACATAAAACTATAATATGAAAAAAGCAAGTACCTCATGCCCATGATAAATAAGCCAAAGATGCCTTAAATATCCCAGCATACTTTTTAAATGCCACATCTATTATTGCTTGGATGCAACGCCAAGTGCTGTAAAATCTTTGACTTTAGTTCTTCTCAGTTTTCCAAGACTTGCGTTTTGTTGTGTTGTTGCTGGAAGGGACGGCCAAACAAGGCATGGACGCGTACAAGGTCGACCGAGCTTCACACGGAGAGCAGAAAATCCCCCATCTCCCCCTGCATTCTGCAAAGCGCTGTTCAACGGCTAGCATCACTCCACCATGTCTTTGAGATCATACGACAAGAACACTGGAGATGCCTGCCGCTACCTCCAGGTGTCTGGCACGAAGAGCCTCAACACAAAAAAAACATCTATCCATCAATCTATCTATCTATCGATCTATCTATCTATCTATCTATCTATCTATCTATCTATCTATCTATCTATCTATCTATCTATCTATCTATCTATCTATCTATCTATCTATCTATCTATCTATCTATCTATCTATCTATCTATATCGATATCTATATCTATATATATCTATATATCTATAGATATATATAGATATATAGATATACACACACAAAGATATATATGCTAATATGTATGTGTGTATATGTATTTATCCATACATATGCTCATTTTTGTATATATATATATATATGTTTGCTTATATACATAAGCAAAAATTAGCAAAGTTAACATATGTGTATGTATGTATGTCTATATATACACACACACATATACATATGTATGCGTGTATGTGTTTTTGTATATGTATATCTATACATTAGCTTATATTTGCTTCTATATATACATATTTATATTTTTATATCAAAGCAAAAATTACCAAAAAATTACCAATATTAAGAACAATTGGCAATTATTAGTGGGTCTTCTTATATTCAGCTTTCAGGATGCAGTCTTCAGGAGAAGCCCTTCAATCCCATTTATGAACATCTACCAACCAAACGGCTCCCAGGTCATACTTACCTTTGTTACCTCTATTGAAAATCGAATAGATAGAAAATAGGCTGATGTGAGCGATGCGTGTGATTGTGAATTTTGAGTTTTGATTGAGAGTGCTGCAACAAAACCCAAAAAAAAAAAGGTATGCTCAAGGCTGGGAGGAGAAGAGGTGCGGACACTAAATTTGTCTTGTGGACAGTTCAGGAGGAGCTATGGCCGTTTACGTTCCCGTAGATACTCCGAGACTGTGGTGAAATATCCATGAGAAAGACACTGACCACAGATTTTCACCAAAGACTTTTTGACTTATGAGGACAGGAAAAGCACCACTGCAGTTTATTACGTTAATGGTGGCGGCATTTTGTTTAGCAGTTGCCCGTTTTCTGGAAGATCTCACCACATCTCACTGATTTGTCCTGCTTGGACACTTGAAAGGGAATGGGTTGGCACCAAAGCTGTCTTGGCTCGAACAAGTGCAGATATCTACTCCGAAGGAATGCATAGAAGAATTTTTTTAAATAATTATATTATTCATTTATTACATATCTATATGTATACTTTGTTAAAAAATGACTTATATGCACATATATATATATATGCACACACACACACACACACACACACACACACACACACACACACACACACAACCACACACACACATATATGTCTAAGCTTAAACAAGTGCAGATATATGAATGAATGAATACATAGAAGATATATATATATATATATGGGTATATATATGGGTATATTTTTTATTTCAATTGGAAAAAATAAAGAAAACTATAATATCTAAATATAATACATTTACTACTTGTGTGGGTATATATTTAGTGCAGATAGATAACAATGAATTATATATAGAGAAACATATATTTATATCTATTTCATTTTGAAAAAGAAAAAAATATATACAACATAAACATAATATATTTAGAGATAATTTATAAAGTATACATATCACATATATTAATATATGTACAGAAGAGAATGTTTTTTTTAATCATCCATTTTTGGATTTCTTTATTTATTTTCAGAAAGAAAGGTTTGTTAGGGTTAATCATTAAGGTATTCTCCCACTCCATTGTTCCCCAACGCCGATCAATAAAGCATTATCTTCGCCTCTTCATTATTTTCCATTATTTATGCCGGGACGGGAATGAAGCCGTAGCATTTTAATGCCACGTGCGTATTTTACTGTGCTTTTCTTGTCAGCGTTGTTTGTCACTAAGCACGCTCTCAATTGAATTTTCAATTTGTGTAACCCCCCCCGCTGTTAAAATTCACCGTCGCAAATTGGAGTCACTGACCAAAGGTGAAAGAAAATAGGTACATTTCTCATGTTCCGCCGTTAATGTAAAACTCCCTGAACCTCGACAGATGCGCTCCATTTCTACCCCAGCGAAGCCGCCGTGATTGGTCCCCCACCGTTTGTGAATGGGAAGTCTGACTGGGAAATGTCATTCATGTGTTTGGCTCGGGCTCAGATTAAAGGTCCCATTATTGTCAAACGGCCTGCTGTTAATATCCCCGGGCACGTTGCTCCGCGGAGGTCACCATGTTAATAGATATGAAACTGGCTCATTATCATTTTGCACGCACGCTGCGCAAAGTAGGAGCTTTTAAAAACCCACTCAAAGAGAGGTTTTATCACTATCAAATGTTAGGTTTGAGAGAGAATATTTGCAGATATAATCCGTTTCCCGCGCCACGGAACAGGCTTTCGATCGCGACAAAGACGGAGCGTTCGCAAATTCACAGTCCGACCATCACCGGGATTTTATGACGGCGCTGGGCCGGGTTTTCTCTTTCATCTTAAAAAAGACATTTTTGAATAATTACCATCTTCAACTACCTTGAAATTTCCCAGCTTTGCAATAAAAGATGCATAAAGTGCGTGAGCTTACGCTGAAGGACACGCGTACAGAAAATGGAATGTGGCATCCATGAACGTTAACTCAACAACAAATGGACATATTGGTCCAATTTCGGACATATTGGATTGAAACCAGAGCCGAGCACAGAAGGGTAAACATTGGAATTGATGGTATTGATTGAATTACCCGGAATCTGCCTCAGGTGCTGAAGGGGAAAGGAAAAAAATAAAAATCCGAATTGCTGAAACGCAGACGGACCCTCCGAAGAAAAATAGAGATTTAATAGAATCAGAGTACATTTTGTCCACTGTTGCCGCATAAAAAAAATAAAAAATGAGAAACTTTCTACACAGGGAAAGAAAACCAGGCGCCGCTGAAGAATGTATCAGCGCTATTGACACACGGTCGGCAAACGTGCTCCGTCATGCACGGACGCAATGCGCGGTGTTCCAGCTGTAAGTCAAGCAGACTCCATTACTGGGAACGTTGGTCATCCGTTACCACACGGCGTGTTTATTCCTGTTCCCTGTGGCGGGAAAAGAAAATAAAAAGAACATTTCATGATCCCCGGAAGAAGAAGTTGATATCGCAAACTTGATCTCGCCTCCAGATAAAAGGCCGAGCAGGAAAAGTTGCACCAGAAAGGATATTTCCTGCCTCGGGCGTCTCCGTTGCAACGGCGAGCTGTGCAGAAGTGACGGCGTCTTGGGCATTCCCGCATTTCGCAGACATTTCTGTTATGGCTGTGTTTTTTTTCCATCATGACCTTTGATTCCCTCAATTATAACCAAGTCATATAAAACTATTCATATGTTGATTCAGATTTTCTATCATGTACAAACAATAATACAATCATGTTAAATTATATATAAATAAAATCTATTTGTATTTTCATCAGCAATTGAAGTTATTTAGGGGTGAGTCATTGGATACACTGATGGTATATTTTAGGAAAAGTAAGTGAAAGAAATCATGTAAAGCTGTTCCTGCTACTAATGTCGTTTTTTTCATTGAATCAAGATTTTATTCTTTTGTTTTGTTTGTTAATTTCTTTATTCTTTTTTTGAATTTAGCTTGCTTGTTTTGAGTTCTGTTACTTTTCTAATTCTCAAAATAAAATAAAACACTTTAAAATGATAATAATAATAATAATAATAATAATAATAATAATTAGTATCATATTAGTATTATATTATATATATGTATGTATATATATATAATTATATAATTGTTTTATAATTAATTATTAATAATTATAATTTAATTATAATTATAATAATAATGATTATTGTTATTATTATTTTTATTATTATTATTATCAATTTTTATTATTATTATTATTTCTTGTTGTATTTAATGATAATAAAGTTTTGTTACTGTTAACGCTAATATTGGTTATGTTACCATTATTATTATTATTATTATTATTATTATTATTATTATTATTATTATCATTATTATTATTATTATTAGTAGTAGTAGTAGTAGTAGTAGTAGTAGTATTAGTTGTTATTATAGTATTATTTATTGTTGTTGTTAATGATCACATTATTTTTGTTATTATTATTATCATTACTGTTAACAATTATATTTTTTGTTATTATCATTATTATTATTTTATTCGTAGTAGTACTAGCAGCAGTAGTAATAGTATTAGTAGTGTTACTATTTTAAGTAGTATTAATGTCATTATTAATATTATTACTATCATCAATATTATTCTTATTCTTAATGAAAACATCACCTTTGTCATTAGTAGTAGTGGTAGTTGTAGTTGTATTATTATTATTATCATGATTATTGAGGTCCATCCATCTGGTGCTGCAACCTGGTGCAGACGGCATCCCAGTAAAAATTAAATGAAAATGCTAATAAAAGATTTGAAATTGAAGTTCATCAGAATCCAACTTGCTCATTTTTCCAGTAAAATCAGCCTCCCAAAACGTTTTGCCGTGGATTGTCTGCGGATCTCAGCCTAGCTCTGCTCCAGTCTCTTTGTACGGGCCACTGAATTTCCTCCAGATTGAGTGAAAATGCCGTCGCTGAGTAAATGAATAAAGGGCCACTTGATGAAGTCTCTCTCCTGCAGTGTTTCCCCAGGAACTCTTCACCCCCCCCTGAAAAATATTTAGACAAATTCCTGAAAAAAGATTTTCAGACTTCTGGTGATAATTAACATTTAATCAAGATTAAAGAGCGCGTTGTGACTCGGACGCTTTTCCACAGGAGCTTAATTTCCCTCAGCGGTTAATGACGGTATTTGAAATATCTGGATTGAGCGTTTAGTCTATAAATTTGTCAGGAAATAATGAAAAATAACCCCAATTTCCCGGGGCCCGAGATGGCTTCACATCGCCTGCCAACCAAATGAGGTTTTTCAATTTACAATCATAAAACACGGACAAAAGCCACAACTCCTCACGTTTGACAAGTATGACCTTTCATAAGAGAGCCGGCTTTTATTTTGTATTTTATTTAGGTGACTTTGTGAGAGGCTTCCATTTACATCCAGGGAGGCATTTGTTAGTTATTTATTTATTTTGTGTTTACTCCTGGTAAATGACCCCATTCAATTTTTTTTTTTTTTTAAAGCACGTTACATGTCTGAAGACGGATGCTTTGGTTTAAAATACTTCCGCTGCTGATTTTCTTTTCTTTTTTTTTCTTTTTTTTAAAGTATAGCAGCGCCAGGTCTGTGATGGACAGCTATCAAAAAAAGCAAAAAAAAACAAAAAAAAACATATCAAAACTGAAACCAGCGGAACCGGAGATTCTGTCTCTCGCTTAACACGGGCATTTTTCTTCCTTGTCAAATCCACAAAGGCCATCACTGGAGGCAATTTCATAAAAAAAAAATGTATAAAAAAAATAACACAAGCAGCGAAAGGCTCGACCTTTTTACGCTTATGGTTTGCTTTCCAAATGTACAAAAAAACAACAAAAAGAAAAAAACATTTCCTCCTTTGTGTTCAACTTATTATTTCCAAACCCCGCCCAGAATCTCTTCTCTTTTGTCCTGCCGTGGATGATGATGATGATGATGATGATGATGATGATGATGATGATGATGATGTCGGCCTTTCCCTCAGGACTGGAATGACCGAGGCTTTCATTCATTCATTCATTCATGGGAAGCATGCCGGGCACGGAAAATAAAAACAAAACAAAAACAGATGTTGGTCCGTTTTCTAAAGAGCATCAAAAATGACTTTGAGACTAAAAGGGACGTCTGCTCGGTTTCCTGGAAAGTCTGGGAAAGGAAGAGCTCCCACTGTCGAGGTTTCCTTGAGCAGGGCACTCGGCCTCGGCCCAAACCGCCGCTTGTTCTTGTTTCCCGGGACACGACGCGCAGGAATGCCTCCCCGCTGAGCCCCCCCCCCCCGATGGAACGCTGCCCGGTTTTAGGCATGACATCATGTTCAGTTTCACCAAGGAATGAACCTTGTTTTTTTGCGATCGTGTTCCTCGGAAGGGGGCTCATATCCTGCGGTCTGATTGAAAGAAGAGTCCGGGGTCACCAGCCAATAGGGGGCACTGAATAATTAAGGAAATGACTGCACTATTTCTTTTTTCACTCCGTTTACCATGTCTGTGTACTTGAAAAGGGATTCCCTTACCAGCGGATGATGCAAGAGTTAAATGCAAGAAGTCTGATTGCACATTTCTTTTTGATTCTCCAAATCTAGGATTTTATGTAAAAATTGACAAAAAATGACAGATAAATCTCATTAATTTTATGTAATTTAAAGTAATTCAGATTTATTCCGTTTTATTATATTTATTTCCAATTGAAACCCAAACCTCTTATTTGTTTTAATTTTCCAAATTTAGGATTTTAAGTAAAACTCTAATGATAATTTGATTTAATTTAATTTAATTTCATTTCATTTCATTTTTCATTACTTTACAATCACTTATTAAGTGATTTTTTTCAGGTAATTTATTGCAGATGTTTCAAAACCATTTTATCTTTTTTTTTTTCTTTTAAATTCCCCTACGCTTTTATCTTTATTTGATACATTCCAACGATGATTTAATCTTTTAAAATAATAGGTTCGGTGAGCAAATCGGTAGAAACTAATCAAAAATACAACAAATGGCCCGGTTATAAGCGTAGCTTTGAATCATGCGCATACAATCCATATTCCTAGTTTAGCATCGGATACAATCATTTCAAAACAGAATTCAAATGCTTTAAAAACAAACATAGTTCAAAGATTCACCTGAAATAAACGCCCTCAGCAAATCACTTCAATCCTCGTGATGGTTTCTAGCATTCTTCGAAAACTCCGCTTTGGATTTTTAAAAGTCAACCGCGATGTTTCATAACCATCGCGATCCGAGCAGCAAATATCTTGGACTTGATGCTCCGGCACATTTTTCCACCACAATTACATCCCTTTTCTCACTAGCATTCCTCCGTCCCGCTCCGGTTACACAAACACAACAAGTGTATCGCTTGCATTGGTTTGGCATCCGAACCTCCCCTCCCGACACCGGCTGTATAATAGCCGAGACGGTCTCCCCTGTCTGGGTAATGTTAGGGGAGATTAGCGAGAAAGAAAACGCTCACCTGCAAAAAAAAAAAAAACAAAAGGAATGAACCACCCTCCACCCCCTCACGGTGGTTTATTCCTTTTTTTTTTTTCTGCAGGTGAGCGTTTTCTTCTCTCCTAGCTAATCTCCCCGAACGTTTCCCGGCGAGTGCCGAATTGAAGATTGGGGGTGGAGGGTTTGAGTGATCAACCTAAATGACCTAAAAGGACATTAATAGTTTATAGGACCGGGGACTGATGAAAGACAGCCAGGAGGAGAAGGAGAAGAAAGCTAATTAAATCAGTGTCGGGGGTCGCGGGTGTCTTGGGTTGGCATGGTGGGCCGTAAAGATTACCATTATCACTTTCATTACCCCGGCTGATTGTTTAGAGGTAGGGGTGGCGGCGCTAAGGTGGGATCGCGTGGATGCCAAATTGCTGCGCTGCTACTGTTTACAAACCTCTGACAATTTCCATTATCCTAAAGTTATGGCACGGGGTGGGGGGGTCCGGAGATTTGATTTTGCAAAAAAACGCTGCTCGGCTCAGAGTTTTTCCGCGGTTGTGCTGGACTCGTGCGTATGTGCATCGGCGGCGCGTCTCAGGCCGGGACGCTTCGAACGCCCACGTTCGCTTTGTAACCCAACATTTCCTGACGCGGCGTTAAATGTGAGCATCAATAAGAGCACCTACCACCTATTATCATTAATATAATTCTGACTATTATTATTATTATTATTAATGTTGTTGTTGTTCTCGTTGGTGGTGGTCTTACATTTTTTGGGTGAATAATCTTAATAATTATCATAATTAATTAATTAATTAACAACAACAACAACAATAATAATTATAATAAGAGCACCTACCAGGGCTGTCACTGAGCCAAGATATTACATTTCCTAAAATAAATAGATTTTAGAATATTTGAAATATTTATTTTTTGAATAAATAAATATAAAACTTTACACATTAACAAATCATATCTATTTTCTTTATTATTATTCTGATTATTCTGATTATGATGCTACTTCTATTACTACTCGTACTATTACCACTAATCATAATAAAATTCATTATATTGTAATTATTATTATTATTATCATTATTATTGTTTTTGTTGTTGGTGGTGGTGTTATATTTTTTTGTGAATACTATTAATAATAATAATAACAGCAACGATGATAATTCTAATAATACTCATACTAATATGATGATCAAATTTTGACAGAGCAGCGTCTCTTACATCGCCAGGCTGCAAACACAGCATCTCTTTACGATATAACGTCCAAATTAATTTCCAGACGTTCATGCAAGGATCAATCGAGCAGAACAGCAGCACTTCTCTGATGGCTTTTATAAAATAAACAGCATTTAAGCGGGAATCCTCAGGCACACATGAGGATCCAGCCCCAAAATGTTCCTGTTATTTTATTGTATTTTGTTATTTATGCATGGTATTCATCAATTGTATTTTTTGCTCTGTTTTTTTTGTATTTATCGATTGATCGATCTATTGATTTATTGAGTCAGCACAAACACTTCCTTCCTGTGACCAAAGTCTTTCTCCTCTTTCATTTCCAACCAGAAGTTCACGAAGGGAAGGTTTCCAGTCAATGACGCACTCGCTTTAGATCAGCAGCTTCTGTTTAGCATCATCGCAAATCCCTCAGATGTTCTCCTTCTCTGCGGTTTCTCCTCCCTCCATCGTTGTGTTGTCCGGGCCTCTTTCGTAGCGTTAGCACTTTTCGCCACCTAATGAATAGTTAATTAATTTCCTGACATTTTCAACATGTGGACGGAAAAGGGTATTGATATGCTGTCATACCTTAAATTAAATCTCGGCATTTATTCCCTTCGTCACGAGCCGAGCGGCCCCGTCTGTGTCACCGTGACCTTCCATTTCAGAGGCACCGCTGATTCATCACTGATTCATGACCATGGATCGAGAAGAGAACACAAGATCAGAAAGGAAAGGGGGGAAAGCTTCCTGGCACTGTGTTGAAAACAAATAGTTATTTGCTGAGAAATCT
Source organism: Fistularia tabacaria (assembly GCA_901007705.1). Lineage (NCBI taxonomy): Eukaryota > Metazoa > Chordata > Actinopteri > Syngnathiformes > Fistulariidae > Fistularia > Fistularia tabacaria. The sequence goes on from CAAKHD010005806.1 coordinate 86,996, forward strand.
CTGGGTTCGCCCGAGGGCAGCGTCCGAGCCTCCAGGTGGGGGATCCTGTCAGCGTGTCGCGCGTGAAAAGTCGGAATTAGCAGAAAACACAACATTTCATCTTCAAAGTACTGAGAGAATTAGAAGGAACACGTCCACTCTGATTCACCGGTGATAAATGCCCCTTTTCTGCTTTTCAAAAAGCTAAACATAATAAGAATTGTTGCCTTTAAAGGAACCTAGATTTGTATTTAGAATATTGAATAAAAATATTGAAAAAGCCTGTTTTCTACGTCAATGTGAAAGACCACATACATGATCATGCATTTTCAAAAGAAAAAACACAGCTCCTCAAAAGAAGTTCTAGAATAGGAAATATGTCAGAGAATTTAGAATTTTTCAACCTTTAAGTTTTAGGTATTTTTATAAATTAAAAAATTATTTTTATCATTATCATTATGAACATTCTTCTTCTTCTTCTTCTTCTTCTTCTTCTTCTTCTTCTTCTTCTTCTTCTTATTATTATTATTATTATTATTATTATTATTATTATCATTATTATTATTATTATTATTATTATTATTATTATTATTATTATCATTATTATTATTATTATTATTATTATTGTTGTTGTTGTTGTTTTTGTTGTTGTTATTGTACTTTATAAGTCCTGACAATATTCAAGCAGCAATAAATTACCTTCTACTATCATTTTTGCTTATGTAAGCAAACTGTGTGACGAAAGTAAACTGTTTTTAGTGATTAGGAAAACATGAGTGTGTCAGTTTTTGGAAACAATTTCAAAAATGTTCCTTTTGGTTTTGCGTATCTGAACACTTGCTGCATTTATCTTCTTTAATCTTTTAGTCCTTTTTTTTTCCAAGCTAGTCTTACATGTATTATTATAATTATTATTATGATTGTACTTTTTTAAAGTCCTGACAGTCGTGTCAGTTGGAAACAATTTCAAAAATTCCTTGGTTTGATGGATCGGTTTAATATTAGTATCATTATAATTATACTTTTAAGTCCTATCCATATTCAAGCAACAATAAATGACCGTGTTGAATCATTTTTGCATATTTATTGCAATTCCCTATTTCAGTTTTCCAAGAAACAATTTCCTTTTGGTTTTGCGCATCTCTCAACACTTACTTTTTCAACTAAACTCTTGAATCCACTCGGCGAATTAACAAGGAAAGAAATAAAAATCTCAGAACTGAAAAGGACACAGCACGAAAGATTCAATGTTTTTAACAAATTTGAAAAAAAAAGTAGAAACATAGAAAAATAACTAATCTGTGAACTTGGTGTTTTTTCTTCTCGAGATTTACAGTTGAAGCTTTTCCCTTGATGTCGATTGTTGAACTCTGAAGTCACAAACACACACACACACACTTTATAGCCTTGCCCACCTACATCTTTGCATGTTGTTTTGACGAAGACACCCCACAGCAGAAATTCCATACTGTGCATTTAAATCAAGTATGACCTTCTTTTGTGCACCAACTTGAAAGGGGGGGGGGGGAATTTACCACAAACGCTTGCTTACAAAGCTGAAGGCCAAATATTACTCTTAGATGTAACGCTGCAGTTACCG
>CAAKHD010005806.1:95075-112837 GCA_901007705.1 Fistularia tabacaria
AGAGGGAGTTCCCTTGTTTGCTTGAGGGATGAAAAATGCGTTTCGGAAACGAAAGGCAAGGGGGGAATTGGATTCTTCCCTTCTCTGCGAGATGGCAATGACTTCCTCTTTTTTTTTTTTTTTTTTTTTTTTTTCCAGCCTCCAGGCAATGAGGTTATGGCTTTGGACAGGTGTGAATACTGATGATGAATAGTAATGCTGTTAGGGTCGAATGGAGTGCTTAGATGGATGAGAGGCGCTGGATTTTGATGATGACACCCATGAAAGAAAAAAAAAAAAAACGGCAAAATAAACCGACAGATTCTACGTCTTGTCGTCGGACACGCTGGTTTTATGTCACGCGGCGTCCGACATGCATACGTAAACACGGTTACGGTATATTTTAAATGCATGAAACGGAGACAACAGTGAAAACATCTGCAGGCGGGGGGAAGATTGCAAAAAGCTCTGAAAGGTCACAGAAGAAGCGAAAACAGATCACAAACCGGATCCTGATTCTTATTTGGAACCCGCATTTTATCGACGTGCGATTAAATCTTCCCCGCCTCCCCCGGACGTGAGCGGCCTTTCGTCACGGCGGTGTTAAAAAACCATCATTCTGCTGCAGCGTGAATGCAAACATGAAGGTTTTTTTGAACAAAAATGACACGAAAAAAGTGGAAAAAAGAAACTAGCGCTCTTAAATTCTGACTTTATGAGAGTGATCTTAACTTTGTTTTTAATGCCATACGGTCATTAATAACCCAGAGTCTCTCCGCACTGCACCCTGTTTATGCTCAGGAGAGACATCTGGCTCCAGTACGACTGGCTCCGCTTTATGAAATAAATAAAGAAATTAAAAAGCAAATAAATAAAAATAAAAATGGTCTTTGTGTGATTCTGGAAGCACCAAAAACAGTCACATCGGGCAAATTTGATAACATTAAATTCAATGCTCAAAAGCAACATGAGCAGGTCACAGTTTATATTCGTGGATAGATTATTATGTACACTTTATTATATTATAATGTATATTATAAATGATTAAATTATAAATTATTCAATTACTTCATTAGTTGTGACCCAGATTGGCCCTCTGCCACAACTGACGAATAATTCAGTCAATAAAATAAATAAAACCTCTCACCAAACGACAGACCTGTAAAGATGCCATTAAATGTATTTCATGTCAAATATTGGCGTGTTATTTTACGGCCAATTCACCGAGTTAATGTTTGACCAGCATCCATTCTGCAAACCGGAGGAAACAAAGCGTGGAATATTCAATCCCTTCCAGCCGCCGTTTATTTTTTTCCTGCCACGTTGACGTCACATCAAATGTACGTCCTCGAGAATTTGAAAGAGACACTCAAGCGGCCATTTTTAAAGCGGAGCGCCTGTTAATCGGCAAACATCTGCTTTACTTTTTGATTCACTTTACTTTTTTGCTGGTCAGTTGGAAGTTAAAAATATCAATCTGATAAAACAACGATGACGATTCAGATCCGGTCCATGTTTCACTTTCAGAAGTTTTCAAAACTCAGTCTTCGTACGGAGTTACAGCTCCTCAAATCGGAATCCGCGTGAATACACAATAGCATCAAGATTATTTTTGTTTATTCTTTTTTTTTAATGAGGAGGTTGTTGACATTACTGCTGTATAATGCTCTTTTTAATTGTCTTTTTTCAAATTTTATTTTCATAATACCCACAGCATTTTTTAAATAAAGTGAAAGGGTCTCTCCTCCGTGTTGCTTGGGCAACATGAATCAAAAAACAAAATAATTAAAATTCAACAAAAAATATAAAAAAATAATAACAACAGTTATTACATTAATTATAAGAAATGATAATAATAATAATAATAATAATAATAATAATAATAATAATAATAATAATAATAATAATAATGATAATAATAATAATAATAATAATGTGAAAAATAAAAAACATCCAGACAAAATAACTGAATTGCTGCTTCAAGCACAGTTTTCTTTGCTTATTTTTTCTAATAATCAATCCTTTTCCTTCCATACAATTTCATACAATTTTTTAAGTCAGCAGCGTATTTATCTTTTTATTCATTTCATTTTATTTATATGTATTCATCTGTGTGTCTTGATAAAACCCTGCCATCAGGATCAAATAAACTAATTTAAAGATAATCCTTTTCAGCTAATTCATTCTTTTTATTATTATTTTCAATATTATAAGTAATAATTATATTATAAAAAATAAAAAAAACATCTGGAAATATTTTTTTGCTTGTTTGGTTATTTTTACTTTGTTTTTTTAATAATCAATCAATTTCTTTAAAGAAAATCCTTTTCAGCTCATTAACCCTGGATTGATACAAAGACCCATTTAAATACATTTAAAAGGATCTTCTTAAACCCAAATTTGTGTCTGCAGTCATTTCAAAATCGGCCCCTGAGCTGTTTGTTGAGGACCCCCTGAGAGTCCTCGAGCGTTCGCTATCCCGAAGGAGATGCCACCATTCCACTCCGACCAGATCTTGTGTGAACACCTGAAAGATATAAAGAGATCACGCTGTGAAAATAAAGCGAGGTGTTACGTAAACACAACGAGTGAAACGCTACCAGAGAACAAATGGCCTCCCAAAAATATCCATCAACTGTTATTTATTAGTCGTGGCAGAATTCAATTAGCGGACCACCATCAGGCCGGCCTTAATTCAAAGCGCGCAAGGTCGTCGGAGGAAGCTGCCTGTTGATGGAGTGCTGCGTCGGCCGTCACGACTCCACTGGCGAAAATCCTCCTCGACCCCCTGCCGTTAGCCCGCGACCTCTGACCCCCGACGTTCGGGCGTTCCGGGCCCGACATCTGGTCGCGGGATCGGCGGCGGGAGGGGGGAGGTGGGCGGCGGGCGGTGGGTGGTGCCGGTCCACATAATTCACGCGGCGGCGGCGGGCGGGGGTCAGCTTTGAAGCCGGCGTTTCAAAGGGCGGTGGAGCGGTTCGCTCATGCAGGGAGGGTTCGCCGCGCGGCACCGCGAAGACACAGCATGGAGTCATTAAGACTTTCCATTGCATTCTATTGAATCTGATCAAACTGCAAATTTTAATTTTATTTTTGATTTATTTCATTTTTATTTGATTATTTTATTTTTTTATTTTATTTTAAAAGCATCTAAAAAAAAAAACCAAGACAAGCTCTTCCAACGCACGGTATTTTTTCACTTTCCCGGAAATTCCCCATCTGTTCTGTTGATTTCTGTCATTGTTGTTGTCACTTTTTTTCAATTCTTGCCCTTGCTGTTGTTGTTTTGGTTGTCTATTCTAACCCTTGCTGTGATGATAATAAATAGACTAGAGATTTAAATGTGTACAGTTTTATTTATTATGTGTATGTATTACATAATAATAATAATAATAATAATAATAATAATAATAATAATAATAATAATAATAATAATAACAAAACATTTTAGAATATTTTTTAGATATAAAAAAATAAATATTTTTGATATTCTAAAATCTATTAACCCTTGAAATGTTACTTCTTGTCTTCTGTTGTGTTGTTATTATTATTATTATTGTTATTATTATTCAGCCTCAGCCTCCCTGGCAAAGGTTCTGGAGGGGCCATGGGAGTTTGCCCACCCAGTCTACATGTGTTTTGTGGACTTGGAGAAGGCATTCTACCGTGTCGGGAGTATGTGGTTCCGGCCCCCGTTATAGGGGCTGTTTGGTCCCTGTATGCCCGGAGTCAGAGCTTGGTCCGTGAACTCTAGGCTGGCCTGGGAGCACCTTGACGTCCCCCCAGAAGAGCTGGACCATGTGGCTGTGGAGAGGGAAGTCCGGGCCTCCCTGCTCTGGCTGCTGCCCCCCTGATACCAACCTTGGATAAGCAGATGGATGGATGGATTGTTGTTATTATTCATAAAAAAATATAAGACCACCACCGCCAAGAAGAAAAAGAACAACAATAATGATAATAATAACAATAATATGTTTTATTAGTATTAGTAGTAGTAGTAAAAGTAATTGTAGTAGTATTATCATAAAAATTATAATAATAATAAATAGAGAATAATAATTATAGTAATAAATATATCTTAAAATGTGTACAGTTTCATATTCATTTATTCAATAAATGAATATTTCAAATATTCTAAATATAATAACAACAACAACAATAATAATAATAATAATAATAATAATAATAATAATAATAATAATAATAATAATAATAATAATAATAATAACAATAATAATGATAATAATAATAATAATAATAACAATAATAATGATAATAATAATAATAATAATAATAATAATAATGATAATAATAATAATAATAATGTTAATATTACTTTCTATGTCTGTCCTTGTTGTTGTTCATTTTGCTGTCTGCTTTTTTTATAGATATATTTTGCTATTTCTTAGCTGTCTCTTTTATGTATATTAATATTCATATTTATTGACACTGCTATTGTTGCGCTGCTGTGACAAAAAAAAAATGTCCCCCCTGGATATTAATAATGTTAGTTTCAGTTTATTTTCCCCACTGCTACAAAAGTCCTTGGTTGTGTCACTGCAATGGAACTGAGATTCAGGGAATGTGTCTCTTTACATGGCGTCATATTTTCCTCACGCACCAGGTACCCCTCACGTCATTTGGGGGAATGGGGGGGGGGGTAGGGCTGGCGGTTTTTGGCCGATCACATCCAATTACGTTGGGGGCCGGCGGGAGCCCATGTGAGTTGGTGAGTTGATGCGAGGACCAGCCGGTTGGCTCAGAGCCGGGACTCTTGAAAAACCGCGAGCTAGATTTTGAGTGGATTTATAAAATTTGATTTTTTTTTTAAGGGGGTCTTGTTTTATTTTTTTTCCCCGTTTGAATGATCAATTGATTGATTTTGAAAAGCAAACTTAAATAAATAATTAATTATTTATAATAATTTTTTTTATCTTATTTATTTAGCTTTTTTTTTTCTTTTTTTTTGTTTGGCCAACTTAGTAGCGCATTGCTTTCCCTGTATAGTTCTGGGAGTCTGAGCGATATATCTGCTGTTGTCCTTGCATCGCGGAAGTCTGTACTCTGATTGGTCGCGCTGCCAGATGTTTCCACGGCAGCATTCCGTCTAAGCCGCTCCCAACCCCCCTAAAATCCAATGATGGGGGGACTAGATTAGTATGCCACGGGTGATTTGTTCAGGCGACGTCAGGCTACGAATTTATGGTCGTGTCTGGTTTTTGACAAAGTCACATAACTTGTCAGGCTGTGCAATAAAATAGAAATAAATAAATAAAAAGTCCCCCAAAATAGCTTAAGTCTAATAAACATCATATTTATATGATTTTGAGCCAATTGCAAATTCCTTGAAAGTGACAGGTCACGTTAAACAAGGTCCCGAAGCCTCATATATATTGAGGGCTTTAGCAAGATTATGTGCTGCATAATTACATTTTGGATTTTTAATTATTCTGCAGTTTTCCCTGGAAGAAAGGCGTCTAATAATCAGACTGGCCGCGGCGGCCAACTATTACACTTTACAGCCTCGACCTCTGGATTTTAGAGTGCACTGCCCAATACGGCTGATTGATAGGACCGTCATTTGATTTGTTTCAATCCCTTACTTTATTTGTTACAAGCCATTTTCATAAATAAAGAAAATTAAAAACTAGCACAATAACTGGCCGCCGGGTCCTGTGGGTAAATCCGAGGACGTCGGGTTCAGATCACGTTCAGGCTTTGAAAAGAAGAAAAAAAAAAAAAGGCTTACGTTTGACAGAGATTTACTGGGACTGGGCCAAGCCGCACTTTTTTTGGGGTGTGATTAAATCATCGTCCGAGGCAACAACTTGCTAGATTTATGCTTGTCCGTGGAATGCTGCTTGCTTTTAAAAATAGAAAGAAAAGGCAGTCCTCTATATCTATTTATATATATATATACACACACATGTATATAATACATAGATATACATATGTGTGTATGCATGTGTAAATACTTGTATGTGCGTGTGTATATATATATATTTTTATATATATTATACATATTATATATTTTTTTATATTCATATTTAAAAAATATTATTCAAAAACTATTATTTCAAAAATTATAATTAAAAAATATATACATATTTTTTTTATATATTATACATTTTATATTTATTTCGTTCTGGTCATATATTAATATTTAAAAACTAATTGACTATTATTTAATATTTTTTATATAAACGCACACACAAACACACCGTATACATATATCATTTTCATATATTCTTTTTTATATTTTACTTCATGATAGTACAATATTATTTTATTATATTTTATATTTATAATTAAAATCGAATTCTAAAGTGATCCTGCCTGTCAGTGCCTTTTTCTAGTAATTTCAAAAACAAGGTAGCCGGCTACCTGGACTGAAAAATCCACAGAAAGCGCGCACCCCGCCGATGCCGGAGAAAAAAACAAACAAACCTCGGCGGCTGAGCGACGCTTTGGGAACGACTTTTCCCAGCAAGCGTGAGGTCACAAGTTCAGCCTGTTACAGCAGCCGGTGTCATCCATTCGAAAGCCACCGGGCGTCTCGGAGCGGGAGTCTGAGCCCCTCCTTTCGCTGTCTCTCTAAACGCTTGTGATGTAAATTTATCGGTCTTGTTAGCCGACAGTTTGATGGTGCCGTTCGTCTCCACAGCTTCTCAGCTGTTGGGCCCCCGTTTTTTTTTTTTGTTTGTTTTTTATCTCCTCCGCAAACCAGAAGCCGCAGAATCCAGCCACTCTCATCCAGGAGTCCCATCTGCACTTAAAGATCCCACCAAAACCAGCACGGTGGCTTTCAACATCACCATATGTTTCCCATATTGGAGCTTTAAATCATCAACGCGAGTGGGGAAAAAAAAATCGTGTTTTCTTTTCAGATGAGACATTACGCAACGAAACCCACATGACGGGCAAGAAAGATGAAGAGAACGGGGCTTCTGAGGAAGAAAAAAAATGTGGAAACAACCGACGCACCATCACTCGCGTCTCGGAAAAAATACACCTGAATTCATTTCTGAGCGCCGACCTTGGATGACCCAACACACTGAAAGTGGAAAGAAGGAAAGAGGAAGAAATAGTTTTTTTTATTTTTTTATTTTTATTGTTGTTTTTTTTTCCAGTCAACAGTAACTGTCACTTAAAATGAATAAGCAAATAAATAGATACATTTGAAAAAGCTGTAATTATTTGAAAACAGCGTAGGACTTCCTTCACTCCCCCTCAAAAAGAAAAGAAAGATAAAAAGGAAAAAGAATATCATATATTCCATTCATTGTGGATATCATATTCATGTGTGTATTTATATATCCTGTTTTGTTTTGTTTTTTCTCTAATGTTGCTGCTGCAACACCCGAATTTCCCCTATGGGGATCAATAAAGTATTATCTTATCTTATGAATTAAACATATTGAAAAATGTGTATAAATATATTGGAAAAAAATCTTCAATGTTATTAATTACCTAAATTGTAAAGATTGATTGATTAATTGCCATTTATTTCAAGTATTGAGCAGGGTCCCCTGAAAATCAATTCATCAATCGATCATATTTGAAGAGCCATAAATCAACACATGTTCTCCTTGAGCTCATCGTCTCGTCTGTTTACATTCATGAACGTGTTCAGCTTGTCGACAATTTAGGACATCGTGTCGGGCTCAAGAAACATTTTTAACCAATTAAAAATCACTTTGTGAACAAATAAATCCCAGCTAAACATTTTACTTTGACAACTGGGCCGTAGACTTTATTCACTTCACTGCAAGAGAAGATTTAGAAGTACCGCTGTGAGTGACATTCTTTGGATTTTTTGTCGAAATCTTGTAGCTAGCGCTGGGAGTTAGCTATGGGTGGGAGTTAGCTTACAGCAATAGTTATCTAACAGCAGGAGTTTGCTATAGGTGGGAGTTAGTTATGGGTGGGAGTTAGCTAACGCTAGGAGTTAGTTATGGGTGGGAGTTAGCTAATGCTAAGATTTAGCTCTGAGTGAGAGTTAGCTATGGGTTGGAGTTAGCTAACGGTGGGAGTGAGCTAACAGCGGGAGTTAGCTAAAGGTTTTTTCACACGGCGAAGCAGTGCAGGGAGAAAATAAAAACAGTTCAACTCCGCTGCTAGTCCGTCGTTCGTCTCTACTCGAAGACGTTCCAGCCGTCGTCCCAGAGGCTTTTTATCACCATCCTCACTTCTGGCACAGCTGATTCACCGCACCGATCACACGAACATTGAGGGAATACACGTTTCCCCTCCCGTTCATCCTAGTTCTTCTGCTGTTCATTCATTAAAAAAGCACCCGGCTTCCTGGCTCATTGCACTCATGCGTGCTTCTTTTACTTGTTTGCAGATGTGCGTGCATTAGCAGTGTATATGATGCGGTTTCAAGTCTCTCTTCTCGTCCTTGCCTGAAGCTGCTGTTAAATGCCAGCTGTCCATTAAGAGGCTTGGATATTCTCTGACACTTAGTCATCTTCCTTTGGTATTCCAGGGACGCCTCGCTTTCAATGCACGGATGAGTTTTATGTTCTTTTTTTTCTCAAGCGCATGTAGAAAAGACACCGTGGTCATTGAGTTTGAAGATCTTGGCCCTATGCGGCCTCGTTGTGCATTTCCGATGCACTTCTGAATCTTGACTTACCAGTTCAATTCAATTTGCTGGCGTATTAAAACATTTCTTTATTAAAATTAAAATGTATATCAAATTACATTTTGATAAAATTTCCACATTAGAATGCTATTAATCCAGCCCTCAAAAAACATACATTTTCAAATAAGAAGAATGTGCTTTATAATTAACAAATAAAAATACAAAATTTATAACAAAAGAGAATGGGAAGAAATAAAGGTTTTCACCTTTTACCAAGTTTTTATTTCTTGCTCTATCCTTAACTAACTGGCTACACCTTTAATGCTACAATGCGTTGCTAAATGTAACTTGCACACTTTGCAACATTTTATTGCTAAACTTAATTTAGCGACGGAAAGAACACCAGTCCTCTTTTTAAAATGATCAAATCGTCCCCGACCGGCTTTGAATGATTCTCTCAAGTGCCTCGTCCGTTGACGTTCCCGCCGTCTGCCGCACCAAAGCTCCTGAAAATGAGTAGCTGACGATGCTCTCGGTCACTGTATCTCAGCAACAACAACAGCTTCTCCATCTCTTCATGGACGAGTCGACAATGCGCGCACCTCGCTCTTGTTTATTCCGTGATGTCCTCCGGGCTCCCTAGCAGGCCATGTGTGAGCAGCAGTCTGACTTCATGCATAGAAAGAGTACGATGCATGCAGTATTTGCTTTGAGAATGCTATAGAGAAGAACTGAGAAGGTCAGAGGGAGTGGCGTTGTGCTTTTGTAGACCTGGAAAAAGCATACGACGGGAGGCCGAGAAAGAACTCTGGTATTGTATGAGGAACTCTGGAGTAACAGAAGTATGTTAGACTGGTGCAGGACATGTATACTGGCTGTGAGACAGTGGTGAAGTGTGCTGTAGGTGTAGCAGAGAAGTTTGAGGTGGAGGTGGGACTTCATCAGGGATCAGCTCTGAGCCCCTTCTTGTTTGCAGTGGTGATGGACAGGCTGACAGAGGAGGTTAGACAGGAATCTCCATGGACCATGATGTTTGCAGATGATAATCTGTAGTGAGAGCAAGGGAACAGCTGGGGGAACATCTAGAGAGGTGGAGGTATTCTCTGGAAAGGAGAGGAATGAAGGTTAGTCCACCCAGGTGGAACTCTGAGGCTACAGGGAGTGGAGATCAAGAATTTGGTGGATTTCAAGTATTTAGGGTCAACAGATCAGAGAAACGGAGAGTGTGGAAAAGAAGTAAATAAACGGGTTCAAGCAGGTTGGAATGGGTGGAGAAACGTTTCAGGGGTTCTTTGTGATAGAAGAACATCATCTAGAATGAAAGGAAAGGTTTACAAAACAGTTGTTAGACCAACGATGATGTATGGTTTGGAGACAGTGACACTGAACAAAAGACAGGAGGCAGAGCTGGAGGTAGCAGAGATGAAGATGTTGAGGTTCTCTTCAGGAATGACCAGGATGGAGAGGATCAGGAATGAGTCCATCAGAGGGACAACACATCTTAGATGTTTTGGAGAGAAGGTCAGAGAAGCCAGACTGAGATGGTTGGGTCATGGACAGAGGAGGGATAGGGACTATATTGACTGGAATTGGAGATCTAGATGAAGACCGAAGAGAAGATTTATGGACGTAGTAAGAGAGGATATGAAGGTAGTTGGTGTGAGAGAGGAGGATCCAGAGAACAGGGTTAGATGGAGGAGGTTGATTGGCTGTGGAGACACCTGAAAGGGAAAAGCCCAAAGGAAAAGAAACCTACCTAGTGACGGGCAAACGTCACTGTCAAACCCCCGTCCACTCGCTCCTGACTCAGATCTCGACTCGTGTCACAAAGCAAAAAGAATCGACTCAGCGCACGTTTGTTCCTCTGAAAACTCTTAAGTCGATGCGCTTGTAAGTCAAGCTTCCGGTGTATGCTGATTAGCGCCTCTGCCTTACAGAAGGAAGGAAGTTCCTGGTTTGATTCCAGCATGCAGGGCCAGGCTCTGTGGAGTTTGCATGATCTCCCCGACTGCATGGATTTTTCTTTTTTTTTTCGGTTTCCTCCTGCAGTCCAGTAAAAACACATGCAGTAGATTTAACCAACCAGACATTAAATGAGGGAGTGAAAGGTTGTTTGTGTCTGTATGCAGCCCCGTGATTGGCTGGCATCCGGTTCCGGGACAGATGTTTCAGATGTTTCGCGTTGACAGATAACGGGAAACGCCCATTGGGACAACAGTGGGTCGTTACATCTTTTCTGGTTATGCTTTTCTTCTTAGAAAAAAGAGGATTATTGATTAAAAATGGATGTTTAAAGTATAAATAATAATAATTGTATACTGTTTTTTAAAGTTTAATAAAATTAACAATCAGAAAATATAAGTAACACAAATATTTTATCATGATCATCATCAATAATAATAATAATAATCATCATCATCATCATCATCATCATTTACATTATTATTATGAAAATGATTTATGGAAATGTTTATAGTGATTATATATTTTCTGTATTCCTTACCTTTTTTTGATTGGCCGGCATCCGGTCCTGGATCGGCCGCACCGCCACGTGTAAACATGTTGCCGGCGCTGTTAAATTTACCTGAAGACTAACAAGGGATTGCAGTGAAGTCAGCCGGAGATCCCGTTTAACAAACTGCACAAACAAAGACAAACAAAGACAAAGCCCTCATTTCTCTTTTCAATTTCACAGTAGCGAGCGGCAAAACACCGCTACATTTATGAGTTCGAAACAAGGCCCGAGGAGCGGTTGGAGGTAGTGTTTGTGATTGTTAGCCAAATGGGACGGTGCTAAGGCGTGTCCGTGTGTGTGTGTGTGTGTGTGTGTGTGTGTGTGTGTGTGTGTGTGTGTGTGTGTGTGAAATTGGAAGTCAGCCAGAAAATGTCACACTTGAAGTCTGTTTATTGCTATGCCGTTCTAACCTGCATGGGGTGAATTATGTAACAGACTCAGACTGGAAGAAACCCTCGCACGCGCTCGTTTGACCCTGCGTTCTTCGGAGGGAAAAAAGGCAATCGGAGAATGGCGGGGCGCAATTTGGCAAATAGGAAAAGCGTCGGTGGGGAGAGCAGACACATAAAGGTGGCGTAATCGTCTGCCGTGGCGTTGAAACGGCCTGGCAGCCTGACGACGCGCGGCCGGGAGCCAAATCGTTGCCAGGCTCACACTTGATAGTCTTAATATGCGTAATTGTTAAACATAAATCACAGATGAGGATCTTCAATGGATAAGATCCCAATCCAAATCCTATCAGCTTTGCCCGCCGAGGCGGAATAACCGATAAGCTTTCATCGTTCTCTAGCTGTTTTTTCAATTTTCTTTTTTTTTTTTACATTTTTCATTCGTTAACAGGCTGTAATAAACATTTTTCATCATATCATAAGAATCTAAACAAATTCTTAAAAAAAATCGTATCTAATTTTAACACATACTCTTTAATACCACTCACACTAAACTGGTATTTCATTTACATCACACCGTCTGACAAGGCAGCGTGACCGTGCCGCGGGAATGAGCGACTGGAGGTGGAACCAACTTGCATAGGGTGAATCATTTACTCGCAGCCAACTGGCCTAAACTCACAAGCACTAGATATGAAGCGAAGCTGATCGCAGAAGACCCAGTCCGAACATACCTGCCGATGACTGAAGGAGAAGACCCAAAGTTAGCGTCTTGCTCAAGCGATTAGCCAGCCTGAGTGCCATCCGCCGACGCGCTCCAGCACCGACGCGATGTGGAAACAGCGCCAGCGACCGGATCAGTTGAGACACTCAAACCTGAACCCTGATTGCGTTTCTACGAGTCGCAGAAAAACAAAAGTCAAAGTCAAAGTCAACTTTATTGTCAATCCTGCTCATATGTTGACACGTACAGAGCATTGAAGTAGCGCTACACTCAGACCCACGGTGCAAAAAGACAATAAATCATTTGTCACAGAGAACAACGGACAATGACGAGCCGTGCCGAGGCCGGTATGGTTGGAATGCAATGTCTTCTATTTATTTTTTTAAATGACTGAAGTACTTTAAGTGACAGCAGTACGAAAGTGTGCACTTGTATCAACAGTTTTCATCAACAGTGCATCCATGGGGACGTTCTGATGGCAGGTACCTGATGACAGTCCCATAGTGTCTGCATGGGTGGGGGTGGGGGCTCAGAATCCGTAGTATGTGGGGGGGGGCTGAAAGGGTAGAGGGGGAGGAGCAGGGAGGGAGTTGAGCTTCCTGACAGCCTGGTGGATGAAGCTGTCCTTGAGCCTGCTGGTCAGCTTCATCCACCAGGCTGTCAGGAAGCTCAACTCCGGAATGGCATTCACAACAGCCTCTCGATTCGCTTTCTCAGTACGTCCAAATAAATACAAATCCAAACTCCTCATCGGGCAACAGGACATAAAGACCAACATCACCAAACATGGACAATAACCCCCACACATGCACACACTTCGTCTTTTCCTTTGGGCTTTTCCCTTTTCAGGGGTCGCCACAGCCAATCAACCTCCTCCATCTAACCCTGTTCTCTGGATCCTCCTCTCTCACACCAACTACCTTCATATCTTCGCTCACTACCTCCATAAATCTTCTCTTGGGTTTTCCTCTAGACCTCCTGCCTGGCATCTCCCATTCCAGCATCCGTCTACCAATATAGTCCCTATCCCTCCTCTGTCCATGACCCAACCATCTCAGTCTGGCTTCTCTGACCTTCTCTCCAAAAAATCTAACATGAGCTGTCCCTCTGATGGACTCATCCCTGATCCTCTCCATCCTGGTCATTCCTAAAGAGAACCTCAACATCTTCATCTCTGCTACCTCCAGCTCTGCCTCCTGTCTTTTGTTCGGTGTCACTGTCTCCAAACCATACATCATCTCTGGTCTCACCACTGTCTTGTAGACCTTTCCTTTCATTCAAGATGAAATTCTTCTATCAGCAGTTGTTCCAAAGCCCCCCGATCGTCGGTCCAACTGCGGGTCTTTTGGGGTAGACTTGTATGCTTTTCGTTTTAAGCAAATTTTGAAACCAGATATCCCAATGACTGAATGGATTAGCCGTAATAACAGACGTGTTAGGTTTTAGTCGTCTAACTTTGAGCCGAATCCAAAAACAGGAACTGTGGGCCATTACAACACAACATCCTACGGCAATATAAGTAACTCAAGCTACGAGGGGAGAGAAAAAAATGATTTGCTAAATGTGTGATGTGGTACCTCTTCCACAGAGGCTGGCAGTGTGGCTTGCGATGTGGTCGCATTTCTGGATTGTTTGGCCCGAGTGAAGAAGAAGTGCACAGTCAGCATGGAAGCCGCAGTCACCGCCGCTGAACAAACAAAGCGTAGTTAATGTCAAAAAATCGTTGGTCTATCCAATGAAAACCGGGTCCCATGCGTAGCAGTTGACTGACGAGTAAAAACCCGGGGGAGATCTCGAGCCAACAAACCCTTCGAGTGAAAAGAGGCAGCCGTTGTTGAACCGCCCACTGTAAATTCTAAATGACAAAAGCGCACTTCCTGGCCAGAAAAGTTGATGCAGCCGTGAAAAATCGGGGGAAACTGATGAGCTTTGTTTTGATTCTGTTTTCTTTTTTTTATGGCTGAAAGTTTCAGTGGTGTTTCGCCGGAGGCCAAACCCTGAGCTGAGACGGAGGTGCAGATGTTTTGCATTGGCAGATCATGGAAAACGCCCACTGTGACATCAGCGGGTCATCACATCTTGTTTGGTCAGGTTTTTGTCATAAATAAAAAAAAAAAAAGAAAAAGAAGAGGATTGTAGATAAAACATTGATGGCTTGAATAAAAAATAATTGTAATAATAATGTTTATTCAATTATAATCAACCAAACAATAATAATGAATATATATGTCTTATAAAGATATATGTATCACAATCAAAATATAAAGTGATATAGTAATAATAATAATGATAATAATAATAATGATAATATTCCACCACCACTACTACTTCAAATAACAACAACAATAATAATAACAACACCAACAAAATTAATAATAATAATAATAATAATAATAATAATAATAATAATAATAATAATAATAATAATAATAATAATGAAGATTTTTTGCAAATGCTTATCCTGATTATACATTGTCTATATTCCGTATCTATTTATTTCTTATTTTGTTCTTTTATTGTTCTTTTTTAGATATCTCTTGATATCAAGATATCTTACCGCTGCACATTATCATTATCATTATTTGCTATGCATTTCCTGCTGTGTGTGAAATTGAAATGGCCCCACTGTGGTAAAATTATAGGAATATCCTATTCTCTTCCAATAATGATAATAGATGAAAAACACGTTTATACTTTTTGAGAAATACAAAAATTGTAGTATAATGTGAAAAGTAATGCATCAACTCCAGTGGTGATGCCGGAGGGAGTGTGACGTAAAGGTCTCCGTGACTCCAGAGGTAACGACTTGAAACAACCTAAATGACTATTAAATAAACTCGAAGACAGAGGAGAAGAAGCAGCTGTCCGGCCAGGAGTTACGTAACATTTCCATGCCTGCAGAGGCCCCCGCTCATAAACATCCTCCGTATCCGTCACCTAGTCAGATTACGGGACTAATGACCCTGACCCGTGCAGTCATAATACTTCATTCTCCGCTGCTGCTTATTTTCTTTTGAAGATCGGTTACCTGTCAGCTGCGGGTTGTTGTGGATCTAAAGTATTCTTTGGTCTTGGACTTTCATCAGAGGTAGTTGGTGCAGTTGACCCCGGCGTCTCGTATCCGCCGCCATCGTCACCTTCGCGAAACACGATTAAAGCGTTCGGCCGCACGGATTTTAAAAATAAATACTTAGCAAACAAATGCCTTCCAGTCTGAGTTTGTTTGGGTTACATCATAGCTTCTCAGTCGAGGTCTTTGCCGGTCCAAAAATCGGTTCCAGAATCCATAAAAAGCTGGAAATGCATGAACCAGAAGTGGTCTCTTATTCTAAATCTGCAGCTCGCTGCCGGGAGGAAGACTGAATTTTTTTTTGTTATTATTTTATTTTTTTCTCTGTTAACCCAACAAATTTACTGTGTTACCAAAACCAACGCAGGTATTTCTGATTTCCGAAACCACGGCTGGCATTGACAACACACTGCAACTGGAACAGCAGAAAACTACAGCAGCAGCCAAACAGATCCAGACGGTATTTAATATATTACTAGAAATAATAATAATAATAATAATAATAATAATAATAATAATAATAATAATAATAATAATAATAATAATAATTATTATTATTATTATTATGATAATATGAACCCCAATAAATAAATACATTCATTCATTCATTTAATGAATATTTTAAAGATTACTAATCTTAATCATACTCATATTAACACTTATATCGCTGTCATAAAAAAAGATGATATAAAAGAAGAACATAGGAAATCAAAATAAACAAATCCATGAATTAAATTCTTATGATTATTTCAATGATTATTGATCAGAATAATAATCATATCAATATATGTATTTCTCTTCTAATAAAATTACATAAAAACAGCATCAATAATAATAATAATAATAATAATAATAATAATAATAATAATAATAATAATAATAATAATAATAATAATAAATGCAATAATACATTTTTAAAAGATAAATAAAAACAGGTTTCTTTATTTTTTTTAAACATTTTACATTCTGCCCAATATATCTTATAGGCCTTATCATTCACACATTCTTATCCTTATTGATTTCAATCCAGTGCATCCTGCTTATCTTTGTCATTGTCGATGTCACTCACTCTATTCTTGCACTTGTTGTTGTTTTTGGTTGTCTATTCTCACCCTTGCTGTTTTATTTTCTTTTTGTTTTTTTAGAGATATCCTTTGACTATCTTTTAATTGTGTCTGTTATTTATATTTATATTCATATTTATTGATATTGCTATCGTTGCGCTGCTGTGACAAAAGAATTTCCCCTATGGGGATCAATAAAGTATTATTATCTTATATAGACACATAGAACCATCTTGTCTCACATTCATGTCTGGGAATTTAGAGACTTCAATTCACCTGGTGCTTGTTTTTTGGAGTTCGCGAGGAAACCGGAGAACCCTGCGGAAAAAACCCATGCTAGAATAGCGAGAACGTGTTAACTCCACGCAGAATGGCCCGAGTCGGAACTGAGCTACCTTTGTTTTGTAAAAAAAACAATCCCGCAATACTGTCATAAATTACTAGAAAGTTAGAAAAAAAACAAGAAAAATGGAAATAAACTGGACGAAAATAGCTTCATTTGATCATCATCGGTAATAAACTAAAGGACTTCTCAGGATTGTGATTTTTAGCGTTTTCCGACAATCCAAGTACTTGAAATGTCTGTCATTACTCTAAAAACGGGGTATTTACACGCATCCAAAATATAAATATCTGCAGTTTATGCATCTCATCACTCTTTATCAGCTGCTCATTTTTATATTCGCTTTGTTTAACAAATAAATGCGACGGCAAAATAATTTCATTTCAAACCCCAAATCAAGGGATTTTCATTTCCGTGAGTGATTGTGCCGCTGGAACACCAGATTAGGCAAAAACTCCAGCATATTCAACCGGCCTGCTGAAATTCAAGCTTAGCCCAGAAAACATAATGGTGTGTTTTCCAAATTTGCTTCCAAGGCTTTCTTTCTTTTTTTCTTTTCTTTTTTTTTTATTAACTGCGGAGTGACATCAATATTCAAAACATCGTGGATGGAAAACAGACAGCAAACTTTTTTTTTCTTTTTCTCGCGTGTGTGCTTCTTTTTTTTTTTTTTTCATCGTCAAATCCAAAGCGCAGGAATTTGGCTCGGGTACTGAGAGGGAGTTGGATCTGAGTCAGTGAAGTTGGGGGTGTGGGGGAGGGAATAAATCACAAAAGCGAATGACACCTGAGCCAGTGCACATCTGGTTTCGGGAGTGAACCTTGTCCGTGGGCTACATATGGTTTTCATCGGGGCTACATGCTGCAGGGTCAGCCCTCGCCCTGTAAGAAGAAAACCCGAGGCGGCGTTCCCCCTCCCTCGCATCTGGAGTCCTGCTCAAAGCCTCCCCGGCAGCCTCCACTTGACCCACTTTCGGCCTCCTACTCCCCCCCCCCCCCCCCCCCCCCCCCCCCCCCCCCCCCCCCCCCCCCCCCCCCCCCTCCCCCCCCCCCCCCCCCCCCCCCCCCCCCCTCTCCTCCTACCCCCTCCC
>CAAKHD010005809.1:0-18063 GCA_901007705.1 Fistularia tabacaria
CAGAGCCGCGGACGCAGACACACCACCACACACCCGCACACACACACACACACACACACACACACACACACACACACACACACACACACATTTCTACGATGAGAACAGAGCTATTGATTTTGCTCGCCTCTCCTTTCGTGGGGTCATTTATTTTAGCAGCCCGTGCTAACAACATGATTCTGAAGGAGTGTCATGAGCAGGTCCTACAACCAGGTTTGTGTGTGTACAGTAATACCCTGACTTATGCGTGTACAGTAATACCCTGACTTATGAATGTAATTCGTTCCGTGACCGTTGTAACTCAATTGGCTCATATGTCAAATTAAATTTCCCCATTAAAATGAATTGAAAAGCTATTAATTCATTCCAGCCCCATTTTTTTTAAACCTTTCTTTAAAAAGGAATATGTAGTTTCATTTCTAACAATCTATGTTCTTCGTTTGTGCTCTATCGCTCATCTTCACTTACTCGCTACATACTTAATGCTATGTGCTACAATTTAACTTGCACACTATGCTACACTTCATCACTGAACTTAATTTAGCAACAGAGTGAATGCCAATCTTTTTAAAATAATCAAACCGTCCCCGAGTGGCTTTGAATGACACTTCCGATGCCTTGTCCGTTGATGTTTCCGGCGTTTGCTTCACCAAATCCTCCATAAATGCGACAGGCCTTCTTACAGATGATGCTCATGGTCACAATATCTCGCCAACAGCAACATCCATCTCTTCATGGACAAGTCCACAACACGCACACCTCACTCATTTTTTTGATGATTTACGCTGGGCTATCTAGTGGCAGGGTGTCCAACTTTTTTATAAGCAGCACTTCAAGGACAGTGGTGGCCACATTGTTGTCAAACGCTCACCCTGCTTGTTCATTACTCAGAGAGAGAAAAAAAAAAAAAAAAAAAAAAAAAAATCGACTGACGTCTCATATCTCAGGAAAACCAAAAAACCGTAGGTTCGATGCCCTCATGAGTCAAGGTTCCACTATGTTTGCATATTGTTTGTCAGAGGGTTTTTTTAAAGTCATAAAATTTAGTCAGAAAATTATCAAATATTGAGAAAAAAATCTGGAGAAAAAGAATATTCGAAGACGACCCCCTTTCTGACTGCTGGCCCAGATGCTGCTGATTTTTGATGGACGTCGTTCCAAGCCGACTTTGGGCTGAAATCACTCTAAGTACAGAGGGGGTTACAGTCCTTAGAAAAAAACAATATGTCCTAATGCAGGATGAAATAAAGATGGAGGTGTCAGCTCGAAGCACTGGTTTGCAGCAGAGCCACCTCATAAGTGCATCACCGACTGATTTATTTAAAAGCTTTCAATTATTCTTTATCGGATCGAGTCGCTACATGACATCACCTATTCCTCTCTGTCTATTCTTTTCCCTCGTTTACTGCAGGTGAAAAATCATTTTTGGGGTTGGGGGCTTCGTCTGCACGTGGACGGGAATGAATGAGGAGTGTTTCCATGACGATCACGGCGCGTGAGGCTGCACATGCTTAGCTTCTGCTGATATGACGACCTCTCGCACTCGCACTCACATAGCACTGAAACACAATGAGCGGAAGGTGTGAGCGGATCGGCTGCTGGCTGCCGTTGGCGGTTAATGTGACCCGGACATGTGACACCCTCCGCCATCAGTTGGAGGCTTCCCCTCCAAACAGTGTGAAGTTCCCAAGCTCTATCCACCACCTGATAACATGTTCAAAAGAAATTACCATTTTGCCAAAGTTTTGAGACTTCAGAGTAAAAACATGTTTCGCAACCAGCAGAATACTAACTTTTATGGGATCAGAGAATGTTGATTACACAATATTTATTGTATATGTTGATATATATATATATATATATATATATATATATATACACACATACATACACATACATACATACATATATATATATATACTGTATGTGTAAGAGAGACATCCATGCCGTCCCTGCGTGTGGGGATGCTGGAAGCCGTGACCTCTCCGACATTTGAAATGTGAGGTGAGGAAGAGGAGAGAGACATAGAAAAGGAACTCGGATTCACATAAATGGCAAAACCTGGCGCTAAACGGCCTCCGGCGTATCCCCGCAGAGCTGGCCGGTGTGTCACATCTGTCCACATGCCGCTCGGGGCTGGAAAGGTCAAACCGGAGCATTTTTCGTCCTGTTAGCACCATCCAAGGTGAGAACTGCCTACGGTATTCCAAGCCTGCGAAGAGACCTCCGCTGCCGCTGGCGAGCCCACCGGCCTGCTGTCGCGAAAGGAGGGGCGGCTCGGGTGAAACTGTAAATCAGCCCTCTGACCATCTGCGCAGACCAGAACTTGACCCAAAGCAGCTGAGGTGATAAAGAACCCCAAGCACATTAACCGCAACCAAAGCAGCCAACATATTTAATCTGAACTGAGGAGAACGATGATGCCTTAACTAATGGCTCGCTTTGCCCAGAGAAGGAGGTCTGCACCGCCCCCCCCCCGCCCTCAAATTCAGCGATAAAGACACATGGAAATGTGCACCAAACGCCGGCACCGTTCCACTTCATCGTAACACAGGCCAAGAGCTGCAGGAAAGGATTTCAGGGGGGTGGAGACCAATTTCCTCTGTCGCCTCACGAGGACCGGCTGCTACCCTGGACCCAAAGCTCAATCGTGCCATGACTCCTTAAGTTAAGGAAAAAAAAAATTGCTCCCTGTGACTTCTCCCTGTCTTTTTCCTGAAGTGGATCCACAGTAGAAATTACTTCCAGGGAATGATAGAAATGTTAATACAAAGAAACAAAGGAGAGAGGACAGACGGCTCGGGAGGCTTTGGTCTTTTGGTGTCTGCTGGCAACGGGAGAGCCTCTCGTGGGTGACAGGCCGTGGTGAGCCGAGCCGCGGATGCCGGGAAGATACTTCACAGTGATGAAGTGTCTGGCGTCAGACTCCATTGGTCCCTGTGAAACAGGAGGCGACTGCAGGTGGGGGATTAAAAAACGAAAAAAAAAAAAAAAGAAAAAGAAAAAAGAAAAAAACTAAAGCACCAAAATCTGCGTAAATTTGACGCAAGCTATTTCATAGCATCACTTAAAAAAGACAAGATGTCTGGAAAAAAAATAAGGTTCATTGACTATTTCTGGTGAGGAGGGAAAGGATCCTGCCTTCTGCAGACTCAAACACGTGGCCAAGCGCCAGCTCGATGACACTTGACGAGGCGGCTGAAAGCCAGACAGAAGTAAGATGTTGCTGAGAGGCTGGGGGAGAGGGATAGGTGGGAGAAGCAATCAAGAAAATAGCCATTGTATCACAGGAAGAAGGTGCTGCTAGCTGCTTTTTCGACAAAGAAACAATCATTTCAATAAGGGTATTGAAAGAATATGTTAGTTTGAAGTGTTCTTCTAGCATAGTAGTGAAGAAATACATTAACTTAGAAGTGTTCTTATAGCATAATAAGTAAATTAGCATAATCATTAAGGATGAGACGATGTGTCTTTGTTTTTGTCATTTCCTGTAAGCCATAGGTGCAGGTGTTTACGTAGAAGTGAGTGAGCACAGCAGAAGAACGGGCAACCACAAAAACAAGGGGAGCTTCGGCAGAAGGCAACAGGTGGCACCCAGGTAGGCCTTGGCCGCCTGAAGACAAGACAAGAGAGCGTGAGCGAGAGAGTGGCTGACCACGGAGGAGGGAAGACAGGTCATGCCGACCGTCTCGCAGGATGTCTGGAGCGAGCGACTGGGTAGAAGATGACAACAGCCATGGCAATAATCATCTACACCAAACACGGACGTGAAGGACAGCTTTGACCGCCTCTGGAGGGCTTTATAATCATATGTGTAATAACGATCGGGGTTCCTCTGCGCCATCATCCACCTGTGTGTGGATGGCAGAAATAAATTCTATTTGATCAGACTGCACTTGGAAAAGTCATCCTTCCTTCCTTCACCTGATCATTGAGCTCATCTGTGATTTGTTACAGGCTGAATGATCACAAACTTAGCAGTTTATTCATTCATTAATTCATCATCTATATCGCTTTTTCTTCATTCAAAGTCGCAGCTCTCATTGGCTGACAGGCAGGATTCACCCTGGATGTCAGTCAATCACAGGGACGCATATACAGACAAACAAGGCTCCACTCTCTCATTCACATGTTTGGACATTTTAGGGTCTCCATTGAACCTTTTGCATGTTTTTGGACTGTGGGAGGAAACCGAAGAACCCATGGAAAACCCACGCAGACAAGGGATAACGTGCCAACTCCACACGGAAAGCACACCCTGTCAGAATTGAACCAGGAACCTCCTTGCTGTGAGACAGAAGTGCCAGCTACTGTCCCACCATTCTGGTTACAGGGTAAAAAATGAAAGCTACCATGGCCTTCTGGCATTTCAGCCCCGGACTTCATATGGATTACGAGGTCGGCACCTCAATCTTCCTTGGAAAAAGTTTCATCCTCTGAAGGCCTCAGCAAACGCGTCATTCCATTTTGACCTTAAACACCTCCCAGAGTTTGAACAGCCCCACCTCTCGGGCCCCCCGGTAAATGTTCGCATTAGCATTTTGGCATTTCCACTGTTTGTCCTTCTTGCCTGTGTGTGTGTGTGTGTGTGTGTGAGGGCTGCGCTCCCGTTGCCTGCCAGGCTGGGCCACGGCTGCGGCGCTGTGAGGTGATTTGGCCGCTCACTTCCCCCCAAAAATAATGTCATTCACTGAACGGAGAGAGGGGAGAACAGACCTTGGATGTCAGAAACATTCTCGGATATTCTCAGTGTGCTGCCTGCCCTTTTCGGGGGGTCAAAAGCTCACTTTTCACTGATCTCATTATAGACAGTGGCATTTCATTAGCCAGGATCTATCATAAAGTACCATTATCTCTCCATCTGATGGAGCCTGCTCTTCACAGCCTCCCAGGCCTGCTATAAATGATCGCTAATCTAATCCTGGAGCTCCGAAAGCACAAGTGAGCCGAGAAAAGTAGGGTTAGCGTCGGAGTGTGGGCAGGAGAGAAATTTCAGCTTCAATAATTACAAAGCTCACTGGGGAAAAAAAAAAAAAGGTTTGACTCAGTGGTAACACTTTATATGCTAATAGATTCATTAGCAACAAGTAATGCAGTAATAAAGTCATTTAACTACATTTACCATGATCATAATAATGAAAATCTAAATTCATACAACATTTAATATGTTCTAAAGCCGAAACTGTAGCCGATAGTATTAAGTAAGCTGCAACAATAACTACTTGGTCTTATCTCTTGTCTTCTAGATATCAAATGATGGCCCCTTACCTCTACACGGTTCAAGCTCGATTCAACTTGGACGGTTTTCTGTTACTTCATAATCCCTCCTCAACGTGGCAGGATCCTCTTAACACGTTGATGCCAAACTGCCCTGATGATGTTTTACACACAACAATAAACACACAGGCAAAGGAGCACATGGATGTGATGATATAACTGCTGTACACAATTGGCGGTCTCTGACTTCTTGTCACACAAGGCAAGTGACAGGCAAATGAAGGCAACACTTTTGCAGGTTGTCCAAACAGAGGTCCACCTGAACATTGGCTATGCTTTTCTTGTAGAATTGCTCTCCTAAAATACGGCAGGTTGATTCTTGTGTTGAGCACCACGCTACGTAGACATCATTCTCATGCTAATCAGGGACAGGCAGTTCACTGAAGTCGCGTTTTACTCTTGGCAGAGTTCACTCAGAGAATGTAGTCGTTCAGCTGCTGGTTAACAGACTGAAGCAAAAAACAAAGATCCCTCTTGGTTCTGTCTTCCTTCCACAGTCAGTAGGTTCATTGAGGACTCTAAACTGGATGAGAGTGAAGGGTTGAATGTCTCTGGAGGCTGATCAGTGATTGACAGGTAAGCAATCCTGTCTCCCACCCCAGCCTTCCACCT
This sequence comes from Fistularia tabacaria, assembly GCA_901007705.1. Classification (NCBI taxonomy): domain Eukaryota; kingdom Metazoa; phylum Chordata; class Actinopteri; order Syngnathiformes; family Fistulariidae; genus Fistularia; species Fistularia tabacaria. Next base: position 5,890 of record CAAKHD010005809.1, read on the forward strand.
CTAGTTTCAGACAATTACTGAACAAAAAATTTGTTCAACATAGCTCCTCAAAAAATAGATATACAAGTGAATTGTTTGTAGTTTTTGGACTCAACAAAATAAAATGTATTTTCTTCCCCCACAGATCTCGGTCCAAAATTCATTCATCGGCTAAAAAGAGGTTTGCAAATGTTGATTGAAGTCACATTTTGGTATCGGCTCGGCTCATTTATGAACCATTTGGCTGGTGGATAACGGACTGAAGTAAAAAAAAAAAAAATAAAAAATTAAAAAAAAAAAAAAAAAATCAATACTAAACATATTGAAACAACCACAAGCCTGTAAACATAAAAACTGTTGGTGTGTGAAAAGGTACTGTTCAAGTGAGTCTAGAGGTTTTTCTTTTTGTCTTTTTGTTTTGGATGCCATTGAAATATTGCTCATGATGTATTCAGGCCGGCACAGTGGTTGGTGCTGACTCTCCAAAGCGAGGCTGTTCCTCTGTTAATCCAGCTCGGACTGGGTTCTCTATATTCTGCTCCTGCCTCTGTTCTCGACATGTTCCCCTGCCCGGGGTTCTCTCTTTTGGTTGGAGGTCGCTGTAGGCTGATCAGGTGAGCAGTGTGGGTTAAACCCCCACCTGAAGCCCCAAAGTCAGCTGAAGCTGGCTCCAACCCCATCAATCCCTGAGCATGCAGGAAAAGCAGTATAGACAATTAATGAATAACCAATTTATTAAACACAGATTCTTGAAAGTCAAGGAGCGTTTTGTTTGTATTGTTTTGGACCCAACAAATCAAAATAGACATTTTTTTTCTTCCCATGCAGACTTTACTCCCAAATTCATTTGTTAATTCCTTCATTCATTCATCAGCGAGAACCACGTTGAAAAAATTTACATAGGTTTAAAGACAGATATTTCCTTTGACGCCGAAAACAGCAGAAGCAGCAACGTGTTAGACCTTTCAGTTCTTTGTGTGTGTGTGTGTGCGTGTGTGTGTGTGTGTGTGTGTGTGTGTGTGTGTTTGTGTTCAAGTGCACACACTGGCAGAAAACTCACCATCAAGCCAGCTATAATTAACTCAATTACATTGAACTGCGCCATCGCATTATGTTATCGGCTTCAGTTAACAACTGAAATGTGACCGCCAACACTAAATTAAAGGGGCTGCAGATAATGGAGGCTAAACACAATGCTATCAAAGCGGTGTGTTTCACTGCATCACTGCATCCTCGCAGCAGGCCGTGGCCATACGATAAGCTGGCCAAGGGGGGAAAAAAAGAAGACGTACATGAAATCATCTGCTTTTATTTGAGCAAACCGAACAATGAAGCTGAAAAGTAATCAGTCGCATTTAAAAACAGCGGCTGATGTAATTAATAAATTGGCGACGAGGATCAAAGTAAAGACCGACTACACCAATGTTTGTCCCGGAGAGCGGATTTTTCCTTACAGAAGAAGTTTGGAGCGAAAGAGATTGATCAGTTAACTGATCCCTGTAGTAAGTGGGCTATTTAGTTCACAACGTAATGGTCATAATGGTCATAACTATCAACATAATGCTATCACACGGCTCAGCTGTACCACCATTTGACACGGAGAGTGAATTGAGCTCTGTCAGACCGCGTTGGAACAAGCTGCTTCAGAGATATGAGAACTCCACCACAGCCATGAACATAGCCGCGGATGCAAGATTGAAACCCCTTATGGCCGGTGAGAGAGTGCATGACATTTCCGACAAGATAGCGGGACACGGGGTTAAGGCAAAACTCAACGACTCCTCCGTGCTGAAAAAGAACGCCCAGTCCGAGGTCTACGTCTTCAGAAAAGCTACATAACTGGTGGTACTTTGGATTTTTATACTACCAGATTTGCATGCGAGCCAAACACAGAGTTTAGTGATGTGGACAATAAAATAAAGTCACAGATCATTCATACGGCTTGAGGGAAAGTGAAGACATTAAAAGAATTCCTTGAATACAGCAGGACTCTTGAGCTACCTGAATAACCGTCGAAAGGAATTGAAGAAGGTACCAATCTCACTGCTACAGTGAATCAAGCTCATAAATAAACCCAAAAGAAAGTACCGGAATACCAGAAATGTCCAAGTTGCTGTAACGCCCGGTGCAGAAACTGCAGGGGTGAGTGGCCACACACAAACGAATGCCCAGCAAGAGGCAAACAGTGTTAGGCATAAGGAAAGCAAAATCACTTCGCAAGGCAGTGTAGGTCAAAACCACAACATACAGAGCTGAGAACAGAGACACAGACATACAGGAAAAGCTACAGAAGAAGATTCAACCAGATAGCAACCCATAGTGAACCAGGTCAGCATGACCCAGCTAAACATGAGTCATCCTCAAGCAGTGATGAATGTTATGCATACACTGTCAAAAGCAACAGACATTAAGCAGCCACTGAAAAAAATGACAGTTAATGGAGACAAATTGCCAGCCCTGATAGACTCTGGTGCTGCAGTAAACATCATCAGCAAAAGAACATAACCTGAGACTCCAGCCTCGCCTTCTGCACACAGATCTCAGGAAGAAAGCAGAAAGCTGATGAACTGGGATTCATCAAAATCATACACTCTATCGAGCCTCCTTCGATGAGCCTCACAGTGGCAGACAAGCTTGTAAACAGCTACCCCGAGCTGTTCGACTGCATTGGTAAGCTCAGGCACTTTCAAGTCACATTACACATCAAGCCTGACATACAGCCAACATGCCAGACGCACCACAGAGTCCCGTTCCACGTGCGTGGAAACGCTGAAGCCGAGCTATAGAAACTCGAAGCTGAGGACATCATCAAATAAGTGGCAGGCCCAACACCATGGGTATCACCCATCATAACACCACCGTAGCCCAGAGACCCTGACAAGGTTCGTATGTTTCAACATGCGGCAGGCCAACACAGCTATCCAAAGAGAGCGTCACCTGACTCCTACCATAGACAATGTCATTTATGAACTGAATGGATCAACGGTGTTTTGAAAGCTGGACCTGATGGCGGGGTACCACCAGCTGGAATTACACCCCAACAGACGATACATCACCACATTTACAACGCAACTAGGCCTGAGGATGTACAAGCGCCTCAAATTTGGCATCTCCTCAGCTCTAGAGGTGTTTCAAAACGCCATTTATCAGACTTTCCAGGGTATTGCCGGAGTAAAAAACCTCAGAGATGACATCAACAACGGGGTGACGCAGGCTGACCATGACAAAGGCCTGATTGCTGTGTTCCGGCGACTGACAGAACGCGGCTTCACACTGAACAGAAAGAGGTACGAGTTCAACAAGATTCTGCTAGAGTTCTAGCTAGAGTCCTGCTAGAGTTCTCTTGTGGCCATTGACCATGTATGAGGTCTCGCTTAGCCATGCCAATCGACTGGAAAGGTTAGTGAACATTCATGTGAGGAAATGGCTTGGACTTCCCAAATGCGTCAGCAGTGTAGGACTTTACATTAAAGGAGCCCTGTCACTGCCAATTGCTAGTGTGGTTGAAGAGTTCAAGAGTGCCAAGGTGAGGCTGGACATATCCCTCACTGACTCCCGGGACCCCATGGTAAGAGATGCTGCTCTTACCCTAACAACATGGATGAAGTGGACCCTGGCACACCGGTGCAACCGGCCAAATCTGCTCTCACGCATTGTGACACATCCAACAAGGAAGAGGATGCCTTTGCCTTGGAGTTTTAACACCTCTCTGGCAGAATGCATGTGCAACTGAGCATCAAACCATGGTGGTAGAGGAGATGCATCAACAGGAAGATGCAGCAAGAGACTCCTAAGCCATTGCACAAGCCCAGCAGGGCCACTGGATGAGGTGGGAGGGGGTTGAGAGGAAAAAACTCACATGGAGCATGGATTCCAACCAGCTGACTTTCATTATCCGGGTTATGTATGATGTGGTGCCCTCTCCCACAAATCTGGCTTGGAAAGGACTCATGTTGCCCCTTGCTACCACCCCTGCAACACTCAAGCCCATTCTGGTTGGCTGCAGAATCAGCCTCACTCAAGGGAGATACACCTGGAGACACAGCCAGGTCCTCAAGTGCCTGGCTGATAAACTTGAGGGCAAAAGGGTATCTATCAATGGCCAACCCTTCAACAACCGAAATGTGCACCAACACCACTCAGTGTTTGTTCGAGGGGAGGACAAGTTGAGGGTTGGCCCCTCAAATCCTGATCTGTCCCCACTGAAGGCAGCCAGGGACTGGCAGATGTGAGTCGACTTAGATCAGAGGCTCGTTTTCCCTCCAGAGATACTAACATCAACCCTGCGACCAGACATCGTCCTCTGGTCTAAGTCCTGCCAGCTCGCTTACATCATAGAGCTGACAGTTCCCTGGGAGGACGCCATCGAAGAAGCATACAAGTGCAAGAAGTTGCGCCATTCCTTCTTGGCAGCTGAGGCGGAGGACAGAGGCTGGAGGAAAAGAGTGCGTCCAGTGGCGGTGGGATGCAGGGGCCTTATAGCTAGCTAAACTGCAAACCTCCTTTGGGAGGTCAGAGTCAGGGGACGGGCACACAGGCAAACCATTAAAGAACTGGCCAACACAGCCGAAAGAACGAGCCATTGGCTGTGGCTGAAGAGGAGTGACACCACCTGGGCTGCTGGGGCACACAGCTTACCATGGGACACACACCCAGACTTGATCAACCTGTGGTGGGCCTGCCTCAGAGGAGGGTGTATTGTGATAAGTGGCCGAAAAACACCCTGTGATGAAGAGGTACACAACTGATGTGTCCCACTGGTGAAGCAGTGTAGCAGCCATTGCTTGAAGAACTCCCAATTAAAAATGGTGCAAACACTAAGGATTGTAACAGCAAGTCCTTTCAATGAACCATCTTGCAGTAAAAACAGGTGGGCAATGTCGTGTTCATAATCAAATATATCTTAATCGAAAAAATAAATAAATAATAAAATAACTCAAATCGAAAAAGGCAGAAATGCAAAAAGCAGCGACTCTGGTCATTTCCACTTTTCCCGGCAGAATATTTTTTGCTTTAAATTAATAAAAATCATAAAATTCATGTCTCTGACACTAACAAACTTGATTTATGAAAGAATAGGTGTGTCAATGTGTCGGTCTGTATAACAGAAGCAAAGAGAATGAAAAAAGCCCCTCCAGTGTCTCACTGCCAAACAGAATAGATGATGAAGCCTTAATGAGATTTTCCGGGACATTCGTGGTTCATGCCCGTAACATTCATTCTCCCGGGTGGCCAATCACATTTAATGCTGTTAACCGTCATCATGGCAGCTATTATCACCATCTCCTTCCGCCCACTTGCTACCAGTGCAGCAGGCCACCTCGATCCAAAACCCCACCATGGCAGCCTCATGTGGTATGACACAAAGTTTGTGTGTGTCCCTCAGATGGCATGTCTCCTCCACAGAATCACTGTGCCAAACAAAGTTTCACCTGAACATTAGCTGTCTGTCTTCTGAATTTGAACTCCTAAAGTACTCCAAGTTGTGTTTCCCCCATTTAAATTATACAAACTAGCAAAGGCCAAGGCTCCTGCCGCTGCACTTTTGAGATAACTAAAAAGTAAATAAGCTGTTCAGAGTCAAGACTCCCAAGGAGCTCATTAATTTCTCTCATGCTTGGCAGTTGGGCGTTTGTGGTTAACTTTGTGTTTGACACTTCCTGCTGGCTGACAATTAGGGGCCGTGGATTAGTCAGTTAAAGCTGATTAGCTGGTTGCTACTACCCCCGGCCCCTGACTTCTCCTGGCAGTCTATTTCAATGTGTGTATGGGTTGTTGTTTTTTTTAAGCAGAAAGATCTGGACAATCAGAACAGCAATTTCAAGTCCAGTTTTAAGAAGGAAGGCCTTTGGAGTTTTGCTCTGTGTCGTTTGAGAGAGAAACTGCCTGGCTTGAGTTGCAGACATGGTCAGGGACAATACAGGAGGGAGAGGCGGAGGTAGCCTGCAGCTCCATGGTATTGGCTGCTGGGGAAATGCCCGAGCAGAGGTCTTGTTGTTGACTTAAATCTATTGTGTCGCGAGAACCCAAGAACGAGTCATTCTGTATTTCTGTTATGAATCTGTGAGTTTTGCCGAAGCCAGTTGAGGGAACCGCGCTGAGACCAGGCACGTGCCGTGACTTTTCTGGTTGGGAAGCAATTGAGGAGGGACTGTGTGGCCACATTTGGGTACTGCAATTCTGGGCGCTGCTTCCCTGCCCTTGTTTTCAGCGCGGGGGGTCGCGCGGACCGTGTGGGTGCGCCGCTCAACACAATCGCAGCGAGAGAGGGAAGCACCGCGGCACTGCGCCTATTCCCGTAGTTCTCTTCAAAACGCGTAAATAAAACAGTGAAAATGAATGATTGTGTGGCTGTACGTAATATGAAAACAAAGACATGGTTTATATTAACACTTAAATTAAATAATTTGTTCCTCTTTGCCATTTTCATTGGGAAGCACTGCTTACTTTGCTTACATGGACGGCACGTCACTGGCTGAGACGTATCATAACTGATCAAAGCATGGACTGTGCTATGTCTGTTCCCGAATTTAATTTGTTCCTGAATGTGGTTTGTAAACCAAAACTAATGTTCCCAAAAGAAAAATGGAAAAAAGATGAATCCATTCTTGACCCCCAAAATGGGAGCTCCCTTTACCATTTTAAGGTAGCAGGTGGGCCTGGAAACTTCTTTTCAAGCTGATGACCCTTTGTATCCAAAAAATGTCATCTCCCTTCATTACCTCTTTGTTTGGGGACAGAACAGAGCAACAATCTTGCCACACCATCCTGCAAAGTGGGATCCGAAACACGAGCGCCTCGTTCAGCCTTCGCTATGATTTCCCCACCTCTATTGTGCGATCAAAAGCAAAGCACTGAGAACCAATGAGGAGCTCAGCATGGCATTTGCACAATGGATGCTGCAGCGTGACTGACATATCTGAACTAGAGGTTAGTAGCCTGTGAGCATCTAGTTTGTTTGTCGACCAACATGTTAGTGTACGAAAGCATTTCTTTTTAGAAATTATTCAACACACCAAATTATTCAAGAAGAACTCCCTGCATAAACTTAGGTGGCCTCTGGCCCAATGACAGCTGGGATAGGCGCCGGTGCCCCCGCGACCCTGACTGTAGGATAAGAAATATGAGTGAATGAATTCATGTAAAAAAAAAATTGATAAATGCAAATACACAAGCTATACATTATTCAGTCCATCAGCATTGTATACAATCTGCATTCTAATGCAGTTCAAGGCTCCCCATCCATTCCAAAAGATTGAAGAACGCCAGGGTGCCAAAGATTTCCCCCAACGACCTGAGGTGACACGATGGCCTGAGATCCTGGAAACGGAAAATCTTTGCAGTTTTGTTTACATTCAGCCGTAGAAGCCGTTCAGAAACTATTAGTCTGATTTGTATATATTCATTTGAATTTAATCTAACATTTTTAGCGGTGTGATACATGATACTGACCCTTCGGTGTCTCCTGGTGGTGTTAAGTGATTATAGCGCATCTGAAAACACTAATTGCAGTGCCATCCTTCTAGTATTATCCAATCAGTTTGTAGATCTCAAGAAACAGGTTCATTTTTAGGTCCAGATATTGTGGTTTGCACTTCCAACTACAACCTTCGACAAGTCAGTTCTTTTTTGGGCTGAAGTATCGTAGGTATTTTTCGGTGCTTAAGAGAAAACACAAATATCACTCAAAGTACAAGTACTAGATTACACTCCAGTCCTGCTTGTGAGTCATCATTATGGTACATAAGCGGATGGTCAGGTTGCTTCCTGGCTAGCATGCACGTGATAGTGTGTGAGAGTGACTGTGACAAAGGCTATTTGTTGGAGAATAAACGTGACTACTGTGCATTCAAAGGAGAGCCTTTTTTCTTTCAACGTCATACATAACAAAGTGGAAAATTGCAGTTCCTTCTTACTGAGATATACCCGACACAACTCTGTTATCGCCAGATGCATTCTGTGTTGAAAATAAAGCAAAAGCAAGACTCATCTTCTAACCATATATCAATCACACACACAGTCAAGGTGGATGAATGTTTTTTTTTCCCCCAGTGTTTTCTTTGTACGGAGCCAAAACAATCTAAGCTGTTTGGGTTGAGATTCCACCACTTTGCAGTTTCTCTCTTCCCCGCAGCAGGACTCAAAATTTGCCTGATGTCAATTTGAGGCGTCAAATAGGCTGCTGCCTTGCCCCCATCACGAGTGGCGAGATGACTGCCGATGAGGAGTCATCCTTCAAAACTGCATTTAAAGATACACAGGGGGCCGGCGCTTATGCAAGTGTGTGTGTTTGTAACCTCATCAGTGTCCGATTAGCATCCGTAGCAGAGGAGAGTCCGGCCAAAGGCTGAGCTAATGATTGAGAATCCTCACTCTCAAGATGGATAATGATTAGTTGGGGGCCTGTGCATTATCGTCTGTGACATGAATTAAACATAAACTGTCAACCAATGATAATGAGAGGCAGAAATCTAACCAAAACAACCTGGAGGAAAATGGAAGCGCAGAATTGTAAAAAAACGAAAATGCTAGAGACATGTGACATGTTCTCCCTGCTGCTACGTTGGTTCCCTGCCAGATAGTTAAAACAACTGACTGTCAACATCTCAGCATCTCAACATGCTAACCTGCAGGAAGGGAAATGAAAATTTTTGTATTTCCTGCACAAGCCTGTTTGGGTGGACAAACAGTCCACCATTTAAATAAATATTGCAGGTCTGGCTTTTTTCCCCCGTGGGAATCTGAAAATAACAGCAAAAAGGTTGTATTTTTTTTGCGGCCATTAGCAGTTTTCAGACAGAAAAGTCCCAAGACAATAGTTTTAAGAAATGTCCATCCTCAGTTCATCTGTGGGAACTCCCCTCCCCTGGAGGAACCTTTCAGTTTTGCATTGGCACAGACCATTAGGGGGATGCTTACGACAAGTATCTTAAAATGCACACTCAAAAACAAACCATGCAAACAAGAGGAAGACAACAATGACGACACAGAGAGCAAAGGTATCACAGCATTCATTTCCTGCATGGCAGGAATAATAACTATGGACTATCAGATGGGTTGAAGTGTTTTATTTTCTCCCTGAACTGCTTCATCCGTACTGGTTTTGGTCAAAATGTTCTGCTGCGAGCCCTGGAAACCCTTCTGTGGCGTAACAGGCCAGAAAAACTTGGACCTCTACACCAGTCAGTCTCTCGCTGGTTCTGTTCATTTGGTTGCAAATCGCAAGCAAACACCCGGCCACTGCCCGCATAGATTTCAAAAATGGCACTTGGGAGTCTGCAAGAATTATCTGGAAATGGGGATGGCTTGAGAGTTCCACCAAGCACCTACATCATATCAGTTCTCACAGAACTGTAATAGGACCCTGCTTTGCAGTGGGAGCCTAAAATGGCTCTAGGAAATGAGGTCCATGGTCCGAGGCTCCAGTGCTGTCCCAGTGCTCGGACGTAATTGCCTAGTTCCCAGGAAATTTCAAGAAACTGCAAGGAGTTCCTACTGCGTGAGAGGGGATATTCTTTCAAGGGTAGATGGGGGAGGAGCGATGACTTGCCCCAGCGCCCCCTACGCTTGCATTTATACATTAGAAAACTGGCGATGGCTTGGTTTTAAACGTGTCTTTGGCAGATTGGTTCTGGGCGCCTGGGTTTTAATTCTTTTTTTCCTATTTGTTCCCTCAGCGCCAGACTGCGTCCTTATCTTAGTGTTTTGTGTTCTCCTCGGTTCTCTGTTTACTCCCAGCTGCATATCTGCATTATGTTCCTGTGTCTCCCCTGTTATACGCTGACCTCTCGCTTGCTCGCTCCCAGCCGCTGATAATCAGCGCTTTGTGGCTCCTGTCTGGTCCAATATGCTTAGCGACCTGCCCACATCTTCAGCCGTCTCGCAGTGTGTAATTAGCCAGGGTGTGGTTTGAGCTTGGCCCCTCAGTGTTCATGTTTGAATTCTACTGGTTTATTTGCTCTTCTCCGAGAAGTTATGTATCAAGTAATTGTTTGAATCCATGGAATAACTGCCCGCCCGCTGTACATTTGGGCCTGAAACAAAAAAAAAAACTACAGATCTCCAGAATACCTTTCGAATGAGGCTATAAAGGCGGACAAGATGAAAGAGGATAGTGGACATGAGGAGACCTCATCAACCACTTTTCATCAGAGATCTTGAAGTACAGAGGATGAGCACTTTAATACTGGGATGTCCATATCAATGAGGGCCTCACCTGGTCATTCAGCACTACACAGATGGTTAAGGGGACAAAACAGCAGCTGTGCTGTGTGAAGAGGCTTAGGAAGTTTGGCATGCTGCCTAAGATCCTCAGCTACTTCTACATTTGAGAGCATCTCTACCAGCTGAATGACATTACGGTATGGCAGCACCACTGCCTTCTCTGCAGAGCATCTACCATGGAAGAGCTGCCTCCATCACCAAGGACCACACCCACACCCTGCATGGACATTTTACACCCCTACCCTCTGGCCAGAGGTACAGGAGTGTGGAATGTAGAAGGTAATGACTAAAGAACATGTTCCACCCAAAACTTATTAGAGTCTTAAACAACTGACAAGAGTCAATAACTACATTGTACCTCCAGAAAATTAGACGCACCTGATTGTTCACTTCTCTGCATTTTACATCCAGCACAGCCAGTGCTGTACTTAACTGTTCATTTAACTTAACTGTGTGTTTAACGGCTTGCGTCCAACCTGCACTTTGTCTGTTTGCACACTCAAGCTAAACTCGACTTTTAAGATATCAATCTGCACTTTCTCAACTTGCCCATCCCATAAACACAACTGTTTACATTGCAATAAGCTTTTTTTAACTTGCTCATCCTGCGATTACAGTTAACATCTCCTTGCAATGTTAACATTTCTTTGACCTATTTACATTACTTTGCATTTTTACATTTCCTTGCAATGATATGCTTAGAATTATTGTTTTGGATTTAATTTTATCGATCAAATTATCTGTCCTCACTGCCAATGGCAAAGTAAGAATTTCATTGTGCAGGGACACATGTTTCAACGCTGTACACATGACAATAATCACTTTTGAATCTTGGATAAATGTTGTAAGCTCTCTGTTAGGGCAGGTTTTTCCCTTTCATCTTTCTTTTCTGAGGCGCTGCAGCGTGCAATGTCTGATTTGATTGGCTTCTTTTATCTTGTATTTTTGAACTATCTGTCACAAAGGGTTAGCGATAGGGGGAACGATATTGGGGCATCCATCCATAAAATTCAAATTTGAATACAATAAAATCCCCTTGAGTTCTGCATTTCCTGACCATTGCTGGTATTTTCGCAGCCAGAAAAATCTGAAATATTGGTGAGCAGCTCAAAAGTCCATCTTTAATCATTTGAAACTCAGAAACTATTGGCTCTTAAAAAGAATCCCTTAATTCCAATGGCTTTATCTGTTCCCACAGGTTTGGTCTGAATTAGAATTTGAAATTTTTGCATTCATTAATTTTTGCAAAACTTCCAAAAGGAGGAATATTTGAATTTAAAAAGAAAAGATGAAACATCCACAGAAGCTACTTCGCAGACCTGCAAGCACGTGCACATGCACACATACATACTCAACTTTTTTTCTTTTCTTTCCCCACCAGCAAAATCTAGCATGTAGAATACAAGTGTGCATAAATCAGGAGCTGTCACTGGTCTCACCTTGTCACTGTGTGTATGTGTATGTGTCTACTTTTAAACAGCTCACATTTAAGCAGCTGCAGCAGACCAGCTTTTCAGCACATTTACCATCAGATTTTTTTTTTAAGCTTCTTAGACTTTTGGAAATCTGAGTCAAATGAGCCAAGAGTGACAGTGCCATTAACCAATCAAATTAAATTATCAAAACTGATTGGCTCATTTCCATGCAGGTACACCAATGAAAATAATCAGCCATATTCTTTCAAGCTGCCTCTCTCTAGTCTTTGACGACCCAAGTGCATCACCTGATTCCAACGGAGTCGCACTGCCGCAATTTCACCACTGGGCTGTCCACTGCAATTTGCGTGATTCCCTATTGCCATCTCAAACTGGACCAATGCCCCGCCGCAGCAGTTACATACCGGAAACTCCCAACAGTCTAGTACAACCGAAGAAGTCCCTCAGAGGTGAAACGTCTTCAAGAGAGAGAGAAAAAAAAAAAAAAAAAAAAAAAAAAAAGACAACCTCGCCCCCCACAGGTTTTACACGGGTG
>CAAKHD010005809.1:18083-28220 GCA_901007705.1 Fistularia tabacaria
ACCAACGCCCCCCCCCAGCAATTTCAAACCGGAAAACCCCAAAAAACTAAAAAAAACCAAAAAGACCCCCAAAGGGGAAAACTTCAAAAAAAAAAAAAAAAAAAAAAAAAAAAAAAAAAAAAAAAGACACCTTGCCACGCAAAGGTTTTACAAGGGTTAAGCAGGACCCGGATGACTGAGAACCTCCACAGACATGTTTTCTTATTATCTCAGCTGTGTGCCGCTGGAGCGCTGCCATCTATCACCGTCTTGCTGCACGGGGGAGAAAAAAAATGGACCACTGGCAATGGATGTGGGCTGAAACAAAGAAGACTAAACCCATTAGGTGATAGAGAAGACCCTTTCAGTCCTTGACCCTCAGGAACTTTACTAATTCATTCTGTGACAACAACCCCTTCTCTGCGTCCATGCTACCTGTGACCTCTAGGCTGATAAACCTGTATATACTGTATATTGTACACATATATACACAAAATATATGCACAGTGGTTAACCCAATGCCTGTAGAATCCTTTGACCTCATTTGGGCCTCATGTCCATGCACACTCATACGCCCAATGAATAATAAGGTTCATCATGTTCTGCCACGGTGCCATATGGACCTCGGCAGAGAACATCCCCGAGGACTCAGTGGCACAACTCTCTGGGCAATGGGCCTGGAGCGCCATGTTTGTCCCGACCATTTCTCCAGCGTTATCATAGACCCCCCCCCCCTCCGCTAACATTCACACACACACCTTCATGCATCAGTTCACACAATACATATACATACAACATGTACACTATACAGACTATACAGATAGATACACTGAGAATATATTCATATGTTGGGGGAGGGTGTATCATAACCAGCCCATGGAACGCACGCACACGCACACACACACACACACACACACACACACACACACACACACACACACACACACACACACACACACACACACACAGAGTTTCCATTAACTCGAAATGCATTTGACAAAAACATGGACCGCCTGGATGTACAGAAAACATCATGACGGTGTTGTGCTTGTCACCTGTGGTCAGGCATTATCAGTGTTCTCTAAAAGGAACACGAGCTGTTCTGGCGCATTATTTATTTTACCCACCCCCCCGTGCCCCTTCGGGACCAGTCACAGATTCCCGCCTGTGGCTTATCGACAAGCATGGAGCCACAGAGGCAGACCAGAGGCAGACTCCAGAATGTGAATGCCGTTTTTTTCTGCAACTGGTGCAGGACGTGAGCAGCGCAGTCGTTTTAATCAAAGCAAAAGTTAATTGCAAGTTGCATTTTATGTTACCTGTCATGGTTTAATGTTGCCTGTCACTAGTACTAGTGAAGGCACTGAAGCGAGTCAGGAAGTCAGAGGAGAGACTTATTGAACTGGATGTAGCATGAAGGTGGTGTTGGCTTAGCTGTGGATGTCGAAGCATCGCGCAGAAAGATTCAGGGAGCCAAGTTGAACCAAACTGATTTAAATAAGGCAGGTTTATTACACCAGAACAACCGGGTTGTGGTGTGACATGGACTGGCTGGACAAGGGGAATGTCAGAAATACGCTGGTTTCCTTCCACAGCCAAAAGCACAATTCTCATGACTATTACTGACTGACTTAGTAAGATAAACTCTTTTTTTTTTCCCCTGTGTTTTCACGCCAAGCTAATCAACAGCCTCAAATAACAGCATTCTCCCGTTTATTCCTGACAGATGCAGAGCAGGTAAGTGGAAGAGGTAAGCGGCGGGTCCCCATCTTTATCACTTTGATAAGGAGTTTAACGGTTGTGTGCTAATTCTATCATTGTGTATTCGCAGAGCGTTACATTGATAAAGATAAATAAATAAGTAAATAGACAAGTCTTGCACATGAAAAGGTATCTGAAACAGCCTCACAGAGCAGATCGAGGTCATAATAAATTGGTCAGAATAAAAAATACCCTGTAATGTGGGTATTTCACATCTTTGATTTGTGTCTGAAAGACCACAGCGGAAGGACAGATTTTCCACAGTGGTCTGGCCAAACAACAAAAACACGAACGCGCCCCCACAGGTTCCATGTGCTTCCTGTTGCTGTCACTGTTTTCCCTGGATATCAAAAACCAACCCGTGTAACTTTATGCAAAAATACAGCACTGACAGAAACAGAGAAAGCTGTCAAGAACCAGCGGAGTGAAATTTAATCTGTACTTGAGGGAGGACTTTTTTTTTTGCCCCTTTTTTTACCATAGTGGACAACATAGCAAATACCATGCTGAACAGCACAGGAGCAAATGTGATTGATTTTTTTTTTTTTTAAACTGCAATACAGTTATACCACAAGAGACTACATGTGAAGCTGCTCTGCAGGCTCCAATCACATGATTTAAAACCGTTCATACTTATATTTCACCTTGAACAATTGATTCAATCTTAAAGGGAGTTTCTTTTTATTATTATTATTATTATTAATAAACTAATCAGTTGGACTCCTTTTGATTCAGAGACATAATGTAAATTGTGGTTTGACTTTGACTGCCATTCTTAGTTTGATGTAATTGATCCATTCATCATCTGTACTGCTTGCTCTGGACACAGGGTCCCGTGTGGTGGGGGGGCTAATCCGAGCTGCCAATTTAGAATCTTCAATTAGCCTAACGCATGTTTTTGGAGAGAACCAAAATAGTCGCCAGGGGAGAACAGGAATCCAGTGGACTGGAACGTGAAGAGATGGTTGAAATCAGTTTCAGTTTAGGTTCAGGTCTGCATTTCAACTTCCCATTGTCAATCATACACTGCAACATTCATTCTTTTTTTTTTTTTTTTTTTTTACACACTACTTATCCTGCGCTCAGGGAGGTGGTGGGGGTGTAGCCTATCCCAGTGGACTTTGGGGTCAGAGGTGGGAATTAAAATTGGACTGCTCACCTGTCAATCACAGGATGACCCCTCATTCACCATTCATACATCCAACCCTTCAATTCAATGACTCTTCAATTAACCTACTGACTGGGAGGAAGACAGAGAACCCAGAGAGAAGAAAAGCCCTAGAAAGGCCCTAATCGGAATCAAACAATGGCAATGAAGCAGAAGTGCCAACCCCTACGCTGCCAGCGTTTCACAAATCTGTCAGTCAACACAAGATTGACCAGACCTGATAGCAACCATCTGAGTGTGATAAAACAAGCCTGATTTATATTTTTAGTACCTCGATGTTCTTTTGCTTCGATGAAGAGGATTAGTTGTGGCTGGAGAGCGAAGGGGCCGGTACTTGAGCAGGAGAGGTGAGAACAGGATGGGACGCTCTCTATAGAACTCAAGATAGATTGAATCTGAAGACACCGGGGGCTTCACTCTGGGCGAGCGTGAAAGTGGGTGTGAATGAAAAGGCCTGGATACAAATAGCAGGTGAGAATGAAACCGGGGGTGTCGGACGGACGGCGATCGGACAGCTAAGGCCCGATGTGTGAAAAAGAGCCGGGCGGATGATCAGCAGATGTCACCACATGTTCCCGACCATGTTGCTGACCCGGTATCTGAATGAGGCAATTAAAAGGCTTGTCACGTCGACTCTGAGGGGAGAGCTACAGAGGCCGCGGGAGAGGACATCTGCAGAATCACTATGCTGTACTTAATGCCTCACTTCAACGTGGGGGGAGGCGTCTTTTGATTCTACACATATCGATTGTATGAATTATTCAAATCTTTTTTTTTTGTTTTGACTGGAAAATATACCTCCGGCAATTTACCTAAATCTCATTGCCAATGAAAAGAGCAGTCATCTGTACGACACGCTTCGCTATTACAAATATTTGAAAACTGGTCCCAGAGTGAAGAAATCTCAAAACACCACTCCTGCATTTCTGCATTAACGACCACTGTGCAGCTTTTCTGAGATGATGACGCCTTAGCGTGTACATTTTCATCAAACAAGTTTTAAGAGCACACTCTGTCTTCTTCTCCGTTTGTGGTGTATTTCTGCAACAGTGTTAAAGCAGCACTTATAGGCCGGGTGTTTCCAGTAGTTTTGTGTGGACACACAAACCCACACATTTGTGAGACAATGCTGTATTCTGGGAAAACTTCTAACTCAAAATTAAAAAAATATATATATTTTCTTCTCCATGTGGACTTGGCCTCATTTAGCCGTATATCTCATTTTGCTTTTTAACTGGCAAGATGTGATGAGGACAATGGGCGGTGGGGTGTCTGCCGTCCCATTGAGAATTATTAGGGGAAAATCAATAGGGGTCATGGGGGGCAACACATAAACACACAATTGAACAACCAGCAATAGCCCACACGCAGCTGAAATACAAGTGGTGAGCTGAATACAAAATGTTACCCTAATCCCAACCAGCTAATTCCTTATAAGCTTTGCCTGCCTCGCTGTTTGAGAGCTGCTTCCTTGTGGGCAACACTCTCTCTACGTGAATGTTTCAGCACAGTGATGTTAAAATAGTCAGTTGGGGGGGGGCGGGACAGGAACGGAACATTACCCTGCAGTCATGTCGACTTAGAGCCACAAATGAAAAATTCGCAGCAGGGAAACATCCTTCATTTTCTTGTTCCATTAAAAGTAAGGCAGTTGTTTGTGTTTAAAAAGGAACGAGAAGAAAGAAGCAACAAGAGCAACAAAAAAAAAAGGAAAAAGAAATTAGTGGTTTTGAAAGGGAGATTATTGATTGAAAACAGCTCTTAGTAGGTGCAGGGACTTGCCCGCCTTTGTGCACACTTCAGCCGCTAACATGGGAGTTGGGCCTGGCTAATTGAATTGCTGTTGTTGCGGCGCTGTAACAGATCTTAATCGGGGGGAGAGCTCCAGCAGCTGACGGCGGGGGCCATGCATCTCAGGGCCTGACAGCTGATTGCTTGGAGAACAATTAGAAAGCCATTGTGTGGACTGGACCAAACCAGATGATGGAAGGCGGCCGCTGAGGGAGAGCAGCGCTCTGCTCTGCGCAGCTGGAAAAAGTTGAAGTCCATAAATTGGGGGTTTCAGCAATCAGTGCAGACACTCATACAAACCATTGATCAATGTGTAAAATATCTGCAAATTACAACCAATATTAAGCATCAGAAGCTTAGGATGCTGATGTAGTAGATGCAACGCTTTTGAAAACCAATAACATGCTATAAATAGATCCATTCATGAGAGCGTCTTTCCGAGAGCTTGGAAGACAACTTTAATCACTCCTGTTCATTAAACTGGTGATCCCTCAGAGGTTTGCAACTACAGGCCAGTTAGCGGAATTATCGCTGTATCAAGAACAATTTTCTAATCATCTTAAAACCATCCCTTTTAAATTGCCCCCTATGCGGTTTTGTTTTAGGAGCAACCATTCAACTGATGCAGCAAACTGAATGATTCTAAAGAACATCACATCTGAATTAGATAAGGGAAGGTGTTATTGGGGCCGCTTTCCTCGATCTAAAAAAAAGCATTTGATACTATTGATCACAGTGTTCTTCTGGCAATGGTCTCCAGGTTGAACTTTTCTCATGATGACATCACGTGGATGCACTCCTACTGGCAAGATAGTACACAGTAGGTTAGAATAAACGGCAAGTTGTCATCGACCTTTAGTTGTAACATTGGTGGTCCCCAAGGGTCAATTTTGGAGCTTCTCTTGGTCAGCCAGTACGAAATTGATCATACGGTGGGACGGTGAGGTCCAAACGCAGCAAGCTGCCTTTCAGCTCTGAAAGGCTGATGTCACACAATGGCATAATTCATACTGTTATACTGCAACCAAAATGATCTCAAATCAAATGACCAAATTAACCAAGATGTTGTCATCACTGCCTTACAAACCATCATCACCGCCTTAAAAACCACACATTATTGAGTTGGGATTATCCCATCAACTTTCTTCTATGTTGTTTGTAAGATCCTATATGGCTTGGCTCCCTCTGCCCTTGTTGTTTTTATAGGACATATTGAAAAAGGGGACTGTGTAGTAAATACACTACATGGCCAAAAGTATTCGCTCACCTACCTTGACACACATGATTTTAAGTGACATTCCATTCCTACTCCATAGGGTTCAATATGACATCAGTCCATCCTTTGCAGGATTGTGTTTCTGGGAATTTTGGACCAGTCCTCCAGAAGTGCATTTGTGAGGTCACACACTGATTCTGGACAAGAAGGCTTGGCTAACAGTCTCCACTTTAACTCATCCCAAAGATGTTCTATCAGGTTGAGGCGAGTCAAGTTCATCCACACCAGACTCTGTCATCCATGTCTATCTGGACCTTGCTTTGTGCACAGTAATGTTGGAAAAGGAAGGAGTATTTCTAAATCAGCCACAAAGTTGGAAGCATGGAATGTCCAACATGTCTTGGTATGCTCAGGCTTTCAGAGTTCCTCTCACTGGAACTAAGGGGCCAAGCCCAGCTCCTGAAAAAACAACTCCACACTATAATCCCCCCTCCACCAAACTTCACACTTGACACAATGCAGTCAGACAAGTACCGTTCTCCTGGCAACCGCCAAACCCGGACTCGTCCATCGGATTGTCAGATGGAGAAGCACGATTTGTCACTCCAGAGAACGCATCTCCACTGCTCTAAAGTCCAGTGGCGGCGTGCTTTACACCACTGCATCTGGCGCTTTGCATTGCACTTTGTGATGTGTAGCTTGGATGCTGCTCGGCCATGGAAACCCATTCTATTAAGATCCCCGCACACTGTTCTTAAGCTAATCAGAAGGCCACATGTAGTTTGGAGGTCTGTAGTGATTGACTCTGCAGAAAGTTGGCCACCTCTTTGCACTATGCGCCTCAGCATCCGTTGACCCCACTCGGTCAGTTTACGTGGCCTACTGCTCCCTGGCTGAGTTGCTGTCATTCCCAAACACCTCCATATTCTTATAATGCAGCTGACAGTTGCCTGTGGAATGTTTTAATGAGCGAGGAAATTTCACGGTTTCACGCTGGAATTCACCGAGCCCCTGAGAAGCGACCCATTCTTTCACAAATGTTTGTAAAACAGTCTGCATGCCTAGATGCTTGATTTAATACACCTGTGGCCATAGAAGTGATTGGAACACCTGATTCTGGTAATATTTGGATGGGTGAGCAAATAGCTTTGGCCATATAGTGTACCTATGAGGAGGTCTGCCTTTAGCTAGGCAACTTTTTCAGTGAGAGGAGGTCATACTTGAAACACTCGACCAACAGCTATCAGAAACTGACACATGCGATTCATTGAAAGGGGACCCTGCCTGGGAGGACTAATTGGTATAAACATGCTTTAATGTTTGTCTCATATTAGAAAGTTTTTTTAAAAAAAGCACAAAGAATTGTGATTTCTTTAAAAATCGCAATTTATCACATTTTAACCCACAAGCGTCAGTATTGTTCTTCTAGCCGAATGCATGTTGGGTTGATGGCATAAAAATGGTTGCATTTTATTAGCTTTGCCTTTCCACAGGCGTTAACTTCCGCTCTTTTGGTTGGAATTTCCAGTCCAAGGGAAACAAAGGGAAAGATGCTAGTCCACACAGCTTTCCAAGAGAGAAGAAAGGAGTGGGAAATTGCTTGTGGACGTACTCAACTTCCTCAGGACCCGCGGCTGTCTTACACGCTTTTCTCCAGATGCATTTGACACTTTTAGTCATCCTAAGCTGTTGAAAGATTTCACAGGTGCTGCTAGTTTTAAACGGAGACCAAAGCCAAGCGCTGTGCCTACAGTTTTCTTTCAAAGCATACAAAAGGTCCCCGGGAATCGAGTGAAGCCCTCGAGCAAATGCCACAGGCAGGAGACGCTGGATGTTCTCCTGCGAGGATGTCAACAATCTGCTACTGCAGAAGTAGCATCTGATGACGAAAGACCAGACAATCACGGAGGAAGAGGATGACGAGTCAACTGGCTAGTCATCACAGCGGTCTGGAAGTCTACAGTGAACAGCCGATGAAAGAAAGTGGAGCTCCTTGCAATAGACACTCTCTCTCCATATTGGCATAGTAGCTTAGCTGCTACCCACACACCAGTGACTTTGCTTGACCCTTGCCTGTTCGTGTCTTTGTTAGTCTTTTTTGAAGCTCACTTTCACTTCTGTCTTCAGTATTATTCTTCTCGCTCAAATGTCTCTCAGGCTCAAATGGGGAAGGTTGCACAGATGACACGATTTTGCACCACAGGGTAAAATGAATGGAACCGAGCTGAGTGCAACAACGACATCACTACTCAGACAGCACTGCAATGTAAACAACAAAAGGTGGCCTACGAGTGAAAAGTTATTTTTTACAATTTCATACAAACTAAGAAACTGGAAATTGAAGGTGTGATGCTCAATGTTGTAAGTATCCATGCCCCACAGATAGGATGTGAGTTAGAGGAGAAGGAGAAGTTCTGGAATGAGTTAGATGAAGTGATGCAAAATATCCCCAGAGATGAGAGTAGTAATTGGGGCAGACTTCAATGGACATGTTGGTGTAGGTAATAAAGGTGATGAAGAAGTGACGGGCAGGTTTGGTATCCAGGATAGGAACGCAGAGGGACAAATGGTGGTAGACTTTGCAAAAAGTATATAAATGACTGTCGTGAATACTTTTTCCAGAAAAGACAGGAACATAGGGTAACTTATGAGAGTGGAGGTAGGAGCACGCAGGTAGACTACATTTTGTATAGACGAGGTAATATGAAAGAGATCAGTTACTGCTAGGTAGCATTAGGTGAGGCTTTAGCCAGACAGCATAGGATGGTGGTTTGTAGGATGACTCTGCTGACAAGGCAGATTGAGAGGACAAAGGCAGAGCAGAGGACAAAGTGGTGGAAGCTGAAAAGGGAGGAGTGTTGTATGGTTTTCAGGGAGGAGTTGAGAAAGGCTCTGGGTGGTCAGGGAGAGCTTCCAGTTGACTGGACAACTACAGCTAATGTGATCAGGGAGACAGGTAGGAGAGCACTTGGTTTGTCGTCTGGAAGGAAAGTAGACAAGGAGACCTGGTGATGGAATGAGGAAGTGCAGGAGTGTACACAGAGAAAGCGGTTAGCAAAGAAGTGGGACACTGAGGGGACTAAAGAGAACAGACAGGAGTACAGGGAGATGCAGCGTAAGGTAAAGATAGAGGTAGCAAAGGCAAAACATGGGGAGTACAATGACTTGTATGCTCGGTTGGACAGTAAGGAGGGAGAGAATGATTTATACAGGTTGGCAAAACAGAGATAGAGATGGAAAGGAACTACAGCAGGTCCGGGTGATTAAGGATAGAGAGGGAAATGTATTGACAGATGCTAGAAGAGTGATGGAAAGATGGAAAGAGTACTTTGAAGAGCTGATTAATGAAGAAAATGAAAGAGGGAAGGGTAGAAGAGGTGACTATTGTAGACCACAAAGTAGCAGAGATTAGTAAAAGTGAACTGAGGAAGGCATTGAAGAGGATGAAGAATGGAAAGGCAGTTGGTCCTGATGATAGACCTGTGGAGGTATGGAAGTGTCTAGGAGAGGCAGCGGTAGAGAGTCTGGCTAGATTATTCAACAGGATCTCAGAGAGTGAGAAGATGCCTGAGGAATGGAGAAGAAGTGTGATTATACCCATTTTTTCGAATAAGAGGGATGTGCAGAATTGCGGTAACTATAGAGGGATAAAGTTGATAAGCCATACAATAAAGTTCTGGGAAAGAGCAATGGAAAGTAGACTGAGAGCAGAAGTAAGCACTTGTGAGCAGCTGTATGGCTTCATGCCTAAAAAGAGTACTACAGATACAGTATTTGCTTTAAGAATGCTAATAGAAGCACAGAGAAGGTCAGAGGGAGCTGCATTGCGCTTTTGTAGACCGAGAAAAAGCATGCGACAGGGTGCCAAGAGAGGAACTCTGGTATTGTATGAAGAAGTCTGGAGTAGCAGAGAAGTAGGCTGGTGCAGGACATGTATGTTAGCTGTGAGACACTATTGAGGTGTGCTGTAGGTGTAGCAGAGGAGTTCAAGGTGGAGGTGGGACTTCATTAGGGATCAGCTCTGAGCCCCTTCTTGTTTGCAGTGGTGATGGATAGGCTGACAGATGAGGTTAGACAGGAATTTCCAAGGATCATGATGTTTGCAGAAGACATTGTGATCTGTAATGGGAGCAGGGAACAGGTTGAAGAAAATCTTGAGAGGTGGAGATATGCTCCTGAAAGGAGAGGAATGAGGGTTAGTCGCAGCAAGACAGAATATGTG